>OX352772.1:219434278-219699287 GCA_947095535.1 Poecilobothrus nobilitatus
CGACTAAATGACTTTATGTATAATAATAGTATCTTAAGCGCGGAGCAGTATGGGTTTGAAAAGACATCAAATACAACTGCTGCTTGTCTCAGTTTAACGGATTTTATTTAAAAAAATAGAGATATGGGAAAATATGTAAGCTGCATTTTTTTAGACTTACAAAAAGCCTTCGAATGTGTAGATTATGATGTTTTATTATTTAAACTTGAAAAGCTTATTTTTACAAATACTCCCTTAGAGTATTTTAAATCATATCTGCGTAATCGAAAACAAATAGTTCGTATAGGAGACTTTTGTAGCTCAGAAAAGTATATTGTAAAAGGTGTTCCCCAAGGCTTCATTCTAGCTCCAGACCTCTTCAAGATTTACATTGATGATTTAACTCGCCTGAATCTAAAAGGCAGTTTATAACTATTTGCAGATGATGCTGTTCTTAAATATGCTGAAAGTAATGAAATAGATTTAACCTCGGCAATTCAAAATGATCTTGATACTATTCAAGAATTGTTATTTAAGAACTGCCTCAGTTTGAATATAGCTAAACTAAAATAATATTTTTCGAGCGCAGATCTCTAACTACAAGACCAAACCTTCAGCATAGAAATGGTATAATAGAAGTTGTGCAAAGTTTTAATTACTAAGGATTAATATTAGATGCTAAACTTAATTGGAGT
This sequence comes from Poecilobothrus nobilitatus, assembly GCA_947095535.1. Classification (NCBI taxonomy): domain Eukaryota; kingdom Metazoa; phylum Arthropoda; class Insecta; order Diptera; family Dolichopodidae; genus Poecilobothrus; species Poecilobothrus nobilitatus. The sequence goes on from OX352772.1 coordinate 219,434,953, forward strand.
AATCATTTACAATATATTTTTGGTTTTTTTTTTTTTGCTAAGGGAGATGGGAATCCTCCAAAGACACCAAGAATTTCTCCCTTGGTAGTGTCAGATTCTTACTTACTAAACCCACCTCCCCCTTTAGCATATATAAACGGATGAAACCCTTACCAGCGAACGCAGTATATTGGCTAGGGAGTAGGGATAGGAAAGGGTAGGAAATGGATACGGAAACATTGAATTGGGAGTGAGACTGTAAGTAAACAATGAATCCGCCTATTATTATTACTATTTTGCTAACAGTGACTAAAACCGTCACAACAATTAAAACACCTTACTTGCATGATATAATTTATTATTATTATTAGTTATTATTATTATTGTTATTATTTTACTACAGAGTCAGCGCAATTCGTGGATTACAACGTGCAGCAGTATATAACACCTTACTTGCATGATATAACCAAAGATAGCCCCACTGTAGCAGCTATTATTATTATTATTATAATTATTTTTATTATTACTATTATTATTATTATTATTGTTATTATTACTACTATTGATTATACGATATACATTATTACGATATAAAAGTACTACATATTTTTTATTTCTGACCTGACCGGGGTTTGAACCCAAGACCCTTCGATTGAAAGGTTGGCGACTTAACCACTGCGCCATGAGTCAGATAAAAAAAAAATTGCACCATACATCTTTATTATGCGTAGACTAAGAAACTATGTATCTATGAATGCGCTTTATACAATTTATTCTGCGTATATAAAATCACATATTTGCTATCTCAATCCCATTTGGAATAGGGCTTTGCAAGTATACATAAATAAACTTGTGATACTACACAAAAAATTGTCAATTGTGAACAATTGTCTATACAACTGTCTTAAAATATACAATGATTTGCCTAATGAAATTAAAAACATAAACAACATAATCCATTTTAAAAAGATAATAAAAGATTATATACAAAATTTGTAAACTTTTAAACTGCTTAAAATATTAAGCAAATTTTTTAAAATTGAACTGTATTTTAATTTTAATTTAAAATTTTTTTTTTTTTAAATTTAAACTGCTTAAAATATTATCAAAAATCTTATATTCAAACTTAGTTGTAGTTAATAAATTGAATTAAAAAAAGAAGAAAAAAAAAAAGAATAAAATTACTTATTATAATTGGTAATAATTACTCATTTCAACCAACACGTTAATCCTAAAAATTTATAAGACCAAACGGCTTAGACTAGGGTCATAAAAAACTTAGATTTTAAGATGAATTTAGAATTATAAAACAAAAACATATTAACCAAAAATTTTAACAATTTATAAGTTTATGTATGAAATATAAAAGGAATGTTTTTAGTTTTTAAGTATTAATAATTAATTGAAATAAAGAAAAAAAAAGTATTAAAATTATTCGTCAACTGCCTATACGACATCCGACGAGCATGTTATATACTAGTTAGTATATTAGTCTTAAAGATATAGGTAAATTTGAGCTTTAAGTACGTGCTTAAAATAATAAACAAGCAAATAAAACATAATTTTATTTTAAATACTACATAACTACATAATCATAACACGCGTAACAAAACAAACTTCTACTTATCGTTGTTTAGAACTAATAATCAAAATAACAATTGCCTATTCCATTGTTTAAAGGTGTATAATGAACTCCCAGAAAGTTTTAAATCTATTAATAATATAGTAGAATTTAAATGTAAAATTAAACATATGATATCAACTGTAAATTAATTAATAAATATCAAACATATTAATAGTAAATGTAATAAGGTTTATTTAAGTCTAACAATTTAAATATAAGCAAGAAAACAAAAAACATTTAAACAATAAAAAACAATATTTTCTAGTAAATTATGAGGGTCTTATTAGCTCTAGCTCTAGCTAATAATTAAACATTTAACAAAGTGATAATTCTAATCGCTTTTTTTAGATTTTAGAGATTGTAGAGATTTATGAGAAAATGAAGCAAAATGCAGACGTTGAACTCAATGAGTTGGATAAAAATATGAAAAAAATATTGTTAAATAAACATCTCATGGACACTCAAAAATGGATTTATACAGACAAAATCTGTTTAAAATAAAAAACAAAAATAGAGTACTTCCTAGAAATAAAGAGGAAAAAGTAAAAATTACGGAAACAAGAGGTACTCAAACTCGTGCAATACCAATATATATAGATGCAGAAGCTCAAACGCATTTTCCTGAATAAAAAATGTTGGATTACAAGTTGTTCCTAAAGAAGAAGTAGTATATGAAAAAGAAGTTGATGACAAAATATTTGATGATGAGATTCAAGAAAATGTTTAACAAAAGCTGCTGCTTCAGATGGAGAAGGTCTTAGAAAAAGAAAGTCAATTCATCAGAAGTTTGACACTCAAAGGGAAAGGTCGTCTTTATAGAGTTTTTACTAAAATTTAATTTTTAATTTGTTTTTATTTTGCGTATATTTCATTATCATAATTTTAATTTCTTTTTGTGTGTATTTGCCCATAAATTATGGCCGTCGCTTATCCGATACAATAATTATTTGTTGAATGATGTTTTTCTTTTTTGTTAATGGTTCCTTTCAAATTAAATAAGAATACAAAATTATTTTTATATTTTTATTTTATTATTTCATCTCTCAACAATTTTAAATATTTTAATAAATTTTCATTTCATCTTTTTTTTTGCTTTTTATTGAAAATAGGTAATTTATATGCATTAATTTTTTTTTTCTTTTTTCTTTATTATTTTTATTTTAATTACTTATATATATTAAAATTTTGTTGAATTTTTTCCTAAAATTAACTTCATACATTTCTTTTTTTTGTAGCACCTTAAACTTAACTTATTTTTATTTTTTTATGGTAGTAATAAAACTGGTAATTACATATAAATTTAACACACTTGGAATATATACACAATTTGGTATAATTCCTTCTACCTTAAAATTTAACACTGTATAATTATTTTTATTATAATATTGTTCTATTTTTTTTTTATTATTATTAATATTTTAACTTTAATTTTTATTTTTATATTTTTTAATTTGTTTTATTTTTATAAATTTTATTTTTTTTTAAAATCAAATATATTGGTTTTGTTTACAAACGTGGGGCTGAACTACACGTCAAATGATCAAACAATAGATATCCCTCCTTTTCATACATTCACATTTTTTGTGATAGAGTATATTGATTGTTATTCTACTAATTTTCTACCTCATTTAGCTATGTTTACATTAAGCATTATTTAAGTATCGCGTTTACATTACTCGTGGTTGACTTTGAGTTGAAATTACTTTCAATATGGAATTAAAAACTGTTGAAAGTATTTTGCAAACTTTTTGTTATCTGTGGTGATTACTAATGCTTAATATTATTTTTTATTTAATATTATTTATTAATTATTGATATTGATTGTTTATCTTTTAATATTAATTAATTTGTAATTAAGTGCTAGTTTTTGAATATTTATTGATAATCGCACTCAATATCAAAAATTTAATTAATTTTTTAATTTAATCTTTGTTTGCCAAAATCTTTAAATACTTGAATCTTTTCTTTTTTTTCTGATTATATTATTTATATAATTTCAAACCCATTGTTGCTATTAATCATTGACAATTTTACCGTAAATTTTTGCAATGTTCGTCTTCTGCAGTTCGAATTTTCACCTTAGGCCACCTTAATTCAGTAAAACCAGCAATATTAGCATTATGTGAAACCCAGGTGGTTGGCCAAGACGACAACTTTGTCGTTGACAATTAGTCGTTTGTCTCTCATTTTGTGCCTCATAGGGGGGACGCTCTTTATGATAGAAATGATGTCGCTTACAGCGTTCTCCACAAATATAAGTGTTCCAACAAAATGTTCCACTACATTTGGATAAAAATTATTGTTGCTAGGCACGTCATTCATTTATGTTACTTATACAGGTCTCCAAACTCTAGTGAAGATTGAAAATCTCACCAACCAGATTAATGAAAATTTGGAATTAAATCCAGAATCTGAAATTGATGTGACTTGTGATTTCAATATCCATAATAGAAACTGGCTCCACTACTCCAATGACAATTCTTCCAGTCAAAACTTAAGGTTGGTCATCTCCTGGAGCTGTTTCTGACTACACATCGTGAGAAATAAAGGTCTCAGTTAGTTATCCTCTTGGTTGTTCCGACCACTGCTTGATTAATACTAGCTTCGAGCTTAGCACTCAGACCAGTCAAAGACCTGTCCCAAAAAAAATAGAAAGGTGTTATAGCCATTCTAACTGGGAAGGTTTAAATGCATTTTTAAAGCTTATGATTGTTCTTTGTGCTTTAAGAACAGAAATGTTGACTTTGCAACCAATGCGATTAGTGAAATAATTCTTCAAGGGATGAGAGCTTACATACCTCACTCTATGAAAAGTATTAAAAGGCCACCCAAATCTTCGTTTAATCGCATATGTTGCAAATGTAATATCTAAAAAGGAGGAAGCTTTTCAAATCTACAAGAGTGATAGGACTGAAGCTAATAGGACGAGCTATATCGAGGTTAGAAACTGGTGTAGGAAAGTTATCAACAAGCAAAAGTTCTTGCACAACAGACGGTTGAGAAGATAACTTTTGCATCTTCCTAATAATAGTAAATCCTTTTGGACCTTTGCTAAGACCCTTAACTGTAACAGTGTCGGTTCTTCATTCCCACTTTTGGTTGATAACAATGACGAAATTATATCCGATCCCAAAGACAAATTTATTCAAAAATTTCGCCTCCAACTCAACGTTGCCTCAGTCAACAAAAAGACCATGCATTCTTCGCGAGGTTAACTACTGGAGAATTTTTTTCAGAACTCACGCAGTTCTTAATGCTCGTATAAATTTGGATGCAAAAAAGTCAGCCGGTCCGGATGTCATTACTGCCACAGTTTTAAAAAAATACTTTTTCTACTATTACGAAACCATTGCGCAATCTCTTCCATTTATCCCCCTCTTCGGGTAGATATCCTACCCAGTGGAAGGCAGCACACATACATCCCATCCCCAAAAACGGAGAAAAAAGCGATCCCTCAAACTACTCACACTTCGGTCCAAAAATTTAATAAATAGAAAGCTTCTGAAATATCTACATAATAAAGAATTAATTATGGGTTCCAAACCATATTGACGATCATGTGATGTGAAACCCTCAACATCAGCCTCGACCATTCGGGAGAGTCTGATGTTGTCGCTTTGGATATTTCTAACGCTTTTGACCTGTATCGTTGTAAAGTCTTCTTTTCATCTTCTGATCTCCTAAATATCTATAAAACATATATAAGACCAAAGATGTAGTACAATGCACATATTTGGGCAGGAGCCTCCAAAGGCATTGGGATTCCTCGATAAAGTGTTTTATAGATACCTTATAGGGTTGGGTTCTTGTTCTAACGAGCTTAATAGTTAGTTGCTTCCTCTCAAATAATTTCAACGAGGAACAAGGAGAATCTCTGCTGCCCATCCCTATGTAGTTTAAATTCACAGATGGCATATGGAAATTCGTTTGTGGTACGAACATCGCGAATATGTAACCATCTTCCACCTCATGTGTTCTCTAGAATTGGTGATGATTATATTTACAACTTGCAAAGGATCAAGGTGAGTATTAACAACATTCTCCACAACACGCCTGCCAATTTGAAATCTATTTTCATTCCTTAACTCAACTTCCTACGACCAGGCAGATAGATGACCAGCTATGACCACCGGGAAAAACATTATCAGCTTTTGCAAACAACTTAAATAAGCAAGACATTTTAGATTCAAAATGGAAAGTTGGTATTTCTGAAATATATACATATAAATGATTTTATTCCAAATGCATATAGAGAAAACCCGGAAAAAAGAATTACAATTCATATCGGAGGTACGGAAGTTAAATATAATAGTATTGGTACAACATACATTCCATGCAGATCTGAATAAATTAATTATGATTGAAAAGCATTTGTTTTACCAACACTATTACAAAATACACAACCATTTGATGGATATACAAAGACAGAATGTGAACATCAACTTGTGTGGCAAATTTATGATTATATTTCTAAAGATTCTAGTTATATAAAATCTAAAGAATCAGCATTACAAAGCAGAACAATTTATTTTTTCATAAATGCTTATATCTTCTAAACTCTACAATGTAAACACAAAATATTATCTTTTTCCCCTGCTTTGCTTATGTATATGATAGAATCTGTGCCATAAAACAATACTCTATCATTAAGCTGCTCTAAATAAATATTTTAAGTCTATTTTAAGTTTACAGTTTAAGTCATGCTTGTGTCGTTATGTATGCTGCAATACACACATTGATGTTTGGTAAAGAAGCTCCAATATAATTTTGATTTTCCAGTTTATTAAATAGATGAGAAAAGTAACCTTTTTTTAACTAGATTGGTAAATTAAAAGCTTTCGGTAACCTACTAAGTGCCATTGGAAAATAATTAAGCGGGTCTATGAATTTTATATTATCCAGTAACATAAGAATGATTTTTGTTCATCTCATAATTAATTTTGGTTGAAAACAGTTTTAGTAAGAGTATAATTTAAAACAAACTGATGGTCAAACGCTTGTTCATTATGAGCAATCATATAACCTTTTTATATTGGGTTCTTAATTTTACTTCATGCTCCATGAATTTTAATATAATATTTTCTTTTTCAAAACTTGTTTCTCTAAATCCACTATTCCTAAAATAATATAAAGATTCTTCATCAATACAATTATCACATCTATGTTCATTATTTTTGTAGTACGGAATATGACAATCTTCACAATAATAGCTAGCAGAAAAGAAAGCTGGAAGAGAAGTTATTACATTGTCATGGTGATCGCAATAAAGCAAGTGGATGCCTTTCCCATCATGATTTTCTTTAAAAATTACTTCCCCTCTCCTTCCTTCTCCATATTTGTACAATAATAAAATGTTTAAATAGTTCGGAACACAAAAAACATCATAAATAAAAACACAGAATTCTTTTATTTAAAAAAACACAATTCTTTTTATTTTATTAAAAATAAAATTTATATAAACTTTAAATAATTTTTAATTATTTTATTCGGCAATTGTCTAATTAATACAAGGTACCATTTCATTTTCTGTGAGGCTATTTAAAGGAAAAATATGTTTAGAATGCAAAATTTGTTTACGTTGCAATTTAATGATTGACAATAATAATTTTAATAGTTCTCACGGGAAAGAAAATTTAATAAACAGGTAAAAATGCTTATTGATCAAAATAATATTCTTTAATAAAAATTTTGTTGAGAAACAAAATTTGCTTATTAAATAAAATTGATTTTAAATTTGTTATTAGCAATTTCTCGTGGGAACAGTAAATAAATGAAATTTGAAGATCTTTATTCAATTGCAACGTAAATGAACTTAAAAATGTTTTCCTTGACATTCATTTTTTATATTTCGTGTAAGGGAATATATCCCAATCGTTAAGATGGGAACTGTCCTGAATTCCATTGTTTATACTTTTTTTTAAAACATTTTTTAATTTGCTTTTATTTAACTTTATATAACATTTTATAATGAAAATTATTAAAATAATTATTGTAAGAACAAAAAAATTATATAATATAAAGACGTTATGATTTTTAATTACTGTATTAACATATTCTATTTTATTATAATTTTCAATTTGCTTTAAAATAATTTCTTCTAAGTTTGGTATAAAGTTTACATTCTTAATTTCTAAATAATTTGGAATGGTTAAATGGCTTACAATTTTTCTTTCAGAATTTTTAAACGTTACATCATCTATTTTGATTGAACAATTATTAAATGTAATTATGTTATTTTTTGTCAGTTTGTATTAAATATCATTACAATTGCCTTTCACTTTATAACATAGTAGACTCAATTTATTTCTCCAAAATTTTTATTTCGTAATGATAATATTTTATACCTGTTTGAGGATTCTTTAGAAATGATAGGTATAAAAATAGCAAAAATAATATTAGAATCTAAACTGAGAAGTGAGCTTTTTATTTCTTTATATTTAAAGACATAATTTCGAATTCATTGATTTCATCGTTGGATAGAATTGAATGATTCATAATGTCATGTTTGGCAAATAATATGTTTTGTTGTATTTTATCTATTTCTGAATTAAGTGAGTTAATATTGGTACAAATAGTAAGAAACTGTAGTGCAAGGGTATTGTTATGTTCTATAAATGATGTTTTTAGGATTGCTTGATTGTCGTTAATACGTTTCTGCAAGATATTTATATTTTCTTGAAGTTGGTTGTTAATATGCATTTGTCTGTTAAATGTTTTAACAGAGTTGTAACTGTTATCTTCTATTAGTTTTATGTCGTTCATGATTTCGGTTTTGTCGTCGTCGTCTTATTGAATTTGGTTTGTTAAAAAATGTGTCGTATAGCATTCGAAGTATGGCCCAAAAAAAAAATATTTAGTGGCCCATACTATGGCGAGCAATTCCTTTTCTATAGTGGGGTAGTTACGCTCATGTTCGATCAAGGTTCTACTCGCCAAACAGACAGGGTGTACATCTTGGGATAAGACTGCCCCTATAGCAAAATTAGACGAGTCAATTGTTAGTAAAAATTTCTTTTTAAAATCGGGGTAACGCAAGATGGGATGACTTGTTATTAGGTTTTTTAATTTTTGAAATGCTTTTTTATAAAGTGGATCATTAACATCGATTTTAGTACCCTTTTTAGATATTTTGTCATGGGTTGGGCTACTTTTGTATAGTCTTGAATAAACTTGCGATAATAGCCGGTAATATCCAGAAAGCTTTTCATTTGCTTAGGAGTTTTGGGTAGATTAATTTGTTTAATTACATTGATTTTACTTCCGTTAGGTTTGATACCATTTGGAGTCAGAACATGACCCAAATATTCCGTTTCCTTGGAAAAGAACTTGCTTATCTTTATCTACCAGTATTTTGGGACTGAATTCTCGTAATTTAGAAAACATTTTATTAATGGCGGAAAGGTGTTCTTGCAAAGACGTGGAGAAGATTAGAATGTCATCCAAGTAAACTACACAGATTCGTTCGATAAAATCTTTTAGTACGTAGTTTATCATTATCATCATCTGGAAAGCCTTCTTTAGTTCGAATGGCATCCGTACAAACTCAAAGTGCCCTTGCGGTGTAAAAACACAATTTTAAGCGATCTTTTTCGTCCCCAAATGTCTGATGGAACCCCTTAGCGAAGTCCAGAGTTGTAAAATATTGGGCTCGGCCCAATTTATCAAATATCGAGTCTATATTTGGAATGGCGAATTTGTCGTCGACCGTAGTTTCATTTAGTTTACGGTAATCGATGACAATTCGCCACTTTTATTTACCTGAATAGTCCAATTTCTTTGGTACTACCCAAATGGAGCTATTATAAGGACTTTTTGATGTTCGGTTGATATTTTGGTCGAACATTTCTTGGATTTGATTATTTACCTCCTCCTCGTGAATTTTTATGAACCTATACATTTTGCTATAAATAGGCTGAGAGATTGTGGTACGCTATTTAAACACGTTTATCGATCTCCTTATTTGTAAAAAAGATCTTTATTTGAATTTAAAATATATTTTAATAATTTCATTTCTTCTAAATTCAAAGTTTCATTTGTTAACTTTTCGTATAGTTTGTTATGATTTATTTGTAAGTTCTATTTCATAAATTTCTTGGATAGGATAAGCATTGTTAAATTTTATGATTTGGTTGTTAATTTCTAATTTCTCTTTTCCAAGAAAGTTGCTATCAATAGTCCTGAAATTAACTTTAGACCAGTGCCTACTGCGCTTAGACCTCTTTTTACGCGAGTTGCTTTAATTGAATGTGACGTAATTATTCTAAAGTTACGTTTAGTTAGAGTTAGTTCGCGATTGAAGATTTCAAAACCGATAGAATCTTTGTTATATTTAAGAGTTTAATGTTGGTTTCAGTAGTGTTAATAGCTTCTTCGTATTGATTGAATTCAGTAATGTGAAGGAATTTTGTGTAACAATGCACTATAAGTCTCTCATTTAATTTTAATAAAGCAAATCCGTAATCATTGTTGATAATATTAACTTCCAATAATTGTCCTACTGGAATGGGGACTACATAGGTATAGACAAATTATGACGAAAAAGATCTAAAATGAGAAAACGAAAAATAAAAGAAAAATTAGTTTTTCTTATTTTTGGTGTTTAAATTTTTGTTTTTCTTGTGGAGAGGTGGAGTGGTAACGTATTTTACTTTTATTTGTAGTAAGTATCAATGACGTACGAACCATTTTTAGTGTATTTATTCAACTTTTTATACTTTAGTTTATTTTTTCCATCGATTCTGCTTACGACAACAATTTTATGGAGTTCAAAATTTCTATCCCATGATTTATTCAATTTTTCAATTCTTGAATTTTTGTTTTCTTCGAACTGATTCGCGAACAGACAAATACCTTCCCGGCATAGATTCTTTTGAATAAAATCAATAGAGCGAAATCTAATGGTTGAGTGTATAGTATTATTATAGATTCCAATAGTCTTAAATATTTTGTGTTAAAGTTCTTCGCGTTAAGTCTTTCAACAAAGTTTCCTGTCTTACTACCAGGTGTAATAACACGTGGTTAGACATTGTTTTCTTTTAGAAATAAATCAAGTGAATTATGCAAAATGCAACGTTCGTTATCAAATACGATTTTTTTCATTTTACCAAGGAATTGAAGTCGTTCTCTAAGAACTTTTAAAATTGACATCCAGTTTCTATCATCAAGCCTATGCACTGTTGCATATTTACTAAACTTATTAATTGTGGTGAATTACATCACATTTCAATATCAACATGTACGATCTCATTAAAATTTCGAGCTGTTCCACTAAATTTGAAAGTTATTTTCATAAGGTGTCGGTCATGTTTTGCTATCAGACAGATTTCGCAATTAATTTTGTTATTGTTTCTAATAGGTTTGGCCAATCAATTTTAATTCATTATAAACTTCACAAATTCCGCGATGGTTTTGACTTTAATATCCTTCATTAATTATAGTTAATATTTTTTTCATTATCTGATACATCAATTAGCTTTTGTTTAGACCTAACTATTTTCAATTCTTTGTTTTTCGAAAAATATTGTTCATAAATATTTTTACATTTATTGAAAGTTTCTTAATTTTCTGAAGAAACACAAATAACCCCTTTATCTTTCAACAGTATTTTTCACTATTATCACTATTTCTAAAAGTCACTATTTTCTTCGAAAGTAAAGTGATTTTGGAGTTTTTTAATTAATTATTTTAATTATATTTTTCTCTTTTGAACCTTTGCATAAATAGATTTGATTTTTGTAAATCAATGGTTTTTTTGTTAGCTTAATTTCATCAACATTTTCAATGGAACCAATCTTCATTAGCATCGTTTTTATTGAATAAAATATTTAAATGCAGACCGTTCTCATTTTTTGAAACGAATCTACTTAAGCTATCTGCAACAATATTCTCTTTTCCTTTTAGGTAAGAAACTTGAAAACCAGTTTCTTGAGAGGTGTATCTGCTAGTCCGAGCATAACTCAAAAACGATTAATCTGGCATTACAGCCGGGCTAACTGGGGTGACCTTAAAATTTTTTTAAAAGGCTTCGACTGGTATATAAACTTTCGTCAAAGAAATGTTGATCCTTTTGCCAATGCTATTAATAAAACTATAATGCTAGGTATGAAACTGTTCATACCTAGATTGTATAAGTCTGTTAAACCAAATACAAAGTCATGGTTTAATGACATTTGCAAAAGGGCCATCAAAAATAAAGAGGAAAGCTTTAAACTTTACAAGGCTAATGTCTCGGAGGCACCACGTAGAACTTATAAAATGGCTCGAAATTAAAAAAAAAAATATCAGCCACCAAAGGTTCCTGCATAGTCAAAGGTTGAAGCATAAAATTCTCCACCAACCCTACTGAAATGGTCCTTTTTGGATATTTGACAAAAATGTCAATCAGAACTTTTGTACATCTTCAATTCCTCCCTTGAATGATAATAATGACTCTATCATATCAGATTCGGCTAGTAAAGCTAACTTGTTTGCAAGACGTTTTGCGGCACATTCCACACTCCCTCCTACAACTTAACTTCCACCATCAATTCCTGAAGTTGGTAGTTCCTGCAGATTTGTAAAAATTTACTTAAGGAATCGAGTTGTAGTGAAAGTTCTGAAGATTTATCTGAATAGTAAAAAGTCTACTGGTCGTGATGGAATCCCCACCATGGTTCTAAAAAATACTGTCTTCTCCATTTTGAAACCTCTGCGCAATCTTTTTACCTTTCGTTTACGACTGGTATTTATTTAAGTCAGTGGAAGGTTACTCATGTTTCGCCAATTCCTAAAAAAGGTAACAAAAGCGACCCCAAACTATAGATCTAGCTATCATTTCGATAATTTCCAAAGTTATGGAAACTGTTATCAACTGCTCAAGAAATATTTAGACGATAGGGGTATCTTACATGATTGCCAATGCGGTTTTAGAAGCAATCAATCCACTAGTGACATACCTCAGTGGTAAACTTAACAGCAGCATTCACTACTCTGGTGAATGCGCTGTTTTTACTCTTTTTATTTCAAAAGCTTTTGATTGAGTATGGAATGCTGCTCTTTTGAACAAATGTCAAGCTGTAGGTCTTGCTCGAGTTTTAAGCAAATAGATTGAAGGATATATTTTGAGTCGTTGTATTCGTGCTCTGGTCGACGGATATATGTCTGACACATTTTAAATAAACGGTGGCGTTCCACAAGGATCCGTCCTTGTACCTATTTTCTTTTTGATTTTTATCAACAATCTTCTATCTTCAACCTTCAATCCAATTCACATTTGCTCCGATGATAACACTCTGGTGGCATCTTATAATTTTCCGAGAAAGTCAAATGCCACAACCCTCGTAATTGTCATATCTATACTGTCTATAACCAATACGGTTAACGATGATCTAACTAAAATCGCCAGTTAAGGCTCTAAAAACAGAGTAGAGTTTAATTCTTGTTAAACCCAATGCTGTCAGATAACTTTAAAAAAAAAACTAATTATAATCCTAATCTGAGGTTTCTCGGGGAAATCGTGCAACTGTCGAAAAATCTGAACATTTTGGGCATGCAGCTAAATCAAAAAATGATATGGAATGATCATATTTTTGATACAACGAAAAGTTCTGCCAAATGCTTGGGTTTTCTTTTTAGGTGTAAATTATATTTCTCTTCAAGGGTCCTGGACCCAAAATAAGCTTTATATTATATACGACCTAAGCTGAAATATAAATCACATATTTGGGCTGGGTGCCTAATCCAGTTCCTTAAACCCTCTTTATCGAGCTTAAAAACCATTAAAAACGAGGCATTCGTCTAATTAATTATTCCATAGTGAGTAATACTATAGCCCGCTTGTTGTAAAATTGGATTGAAGCATTTTCACTTTTTTATAGATATATTGTAGGTAATGGCACTTGCTCTGTTAAAATAAATAAAATCACTGCTGAAATAAATATAATTACTGATGAAATAAATAAAATCTCTGAGGTCTCTTCTTAAACAGATCCAACGCACAACAAGAGGGGCAGCAAATGTGCATTCCTACTATGTGGAACTACTTAAGTAATACTTTACTAGTTATAGCAATTCGTTAGTTGTTAGAACTGCAAAAATGTTGAATTTATTACCATCCACCATATACCCAAGAGTTGCCGATTTTGGTATTTATAATTGGACATAATTTAAGAAGAATCTCTACATATTCTTCTGAAACTTACACTTTAACTCCCCGTTAAGGTTTATATTCCTAGTTTGTGGTTTTAGAATAAAAAAAAAATATGGATAATCATTTATTGAATTTTCCATTTCTGAAGTTTCATGTTTCGTTCTTGGATTTTACTTAGCCAAACTAACGGTTTATAGTCAGTGCAGATGGTAAAATGCCTGCCATATAAATAAACCCTAAAATAGTTGACCGCCCACACTACAGCTAGCAATTTTTTTTCTATAGCAGAATAGCGTTTTTGTGCTCGTTTAATGTTCTCGAAGCGTAACATATGGGATGATTGATTGACTTAAAACTGCACCTATTGACATATTAGATAAATCCGTATTATGTTGACAACCCCTGCATTAATTATATTACTTTACAGAAACCTGTTAGTTTTAAAACATAACTTTTAGCAGTTAATAATAAGAAGTCAAGAAGGAAACACACATTATTTTATAATAGCACATGGCGCATCTGGCGGTTTGAATGAACCACTTGGATAAATTATTTATCAGGTAAGTGGATAATAAGATAAAATATATATAAAACTTAAAAAAATATTAATTTTATAAACTAATCATATAAAACTAAAATCATTAAAATAAAAGAAAAAACAAATAAAATCATAAAAGTGCGTAAAAAAATATATAATAGAACAAATATATATAAGACATAAAACATAAATGGTTAAAATAGATTTTGTAATTTTAAAATTAATTAAATTTGTAAAAATTAAAGAAGTAGGCTAAAAAAACAAGAAGAAACCAATGAACTGAAGAGCTAGATGAGCAAAGTAAGGGAATTAAATTTACATGGAAAAATTGCTTAGAATTGGAAGTGCTTTTGGCAAAATTTAAAAATTTTTGCTATAGCTATTGAATTAGGAAAGAAAGTGGAAAAAATACAACGCATTCAAGTTAACTACTGAAGAACAAAAAAATTACAAAAAGGTTACAGAATCATTCGAAAACTTCTGCAAACAAAAGTCTAATACAATTTAGGAAAGATTTCTCTTTTACAACCGTAATCAAAAAGATAAATAAGCTGTAGTAAGTTAAATTTTTTAATTCATCTGTTAAATTATTATAAGCCCTTAAACTATTATATAAGTTTTATTATTTTATAAGATTATAATTGATTAAGTTTATAAAATAATATTCTTTATAAATTAAACACGAAACAATTTTGATTTTTTATTTTAATTTTCTTTATTAAAAATTAAATGTTAAACCTTACGAATCTAGACTTAAACTAACTTTTACATTTTACAAATTTTATATTTAGAATTCAATTTTAAATATTGATTATTATTAATATTTTACAAAGAAAAACAAGAAAAAGAAATTTATTATATTTTCAAGTGCTTTCGATTTCTGTTATTGCACTTGA
Source organism: Poecilobothrus nobilitatus (assembly GCA_947095535.1). Lineage (NCBI taxonomy): Eukaryota > Metazoa > Arthropoda > Insecta > Diptera > Dolichopodidae > Poecilobothrus > Poecilobothrus nobilitatus. Next base: position 219,450,117 of record OX352772.1, read on the forward strand.
AAAGGAAATTGCGTAAGAATTTAATTTTGAATCAAAAAAAATTGGTCTTGCGTTATTTGTAATTTGATCTCTTATTTTTAATTCAATGACTTAATTTTAGTTTATTGTACTTGAAAAGAAATTTTGTAAGAGTTTAAATTTAAATAAAAAATTTTGGTCTTGCTTTGTTTGAAATATGATCCTTTTTCATTTAATGACCTAATTTTAGTTTATTGTACTTTAAAACGAATTATTGTATTTTACATAGCGGTCAACGGAATAAAAGAAAAGAAGAACAACAAAAAAAGAAGAATTTTATAATATCAAGTATGTTGAAATACTTGTAATTGATTAATATGAAAGTAAGAGAAAGAATTATGAAAATTAATTTATTGATTAGACCTCCTAGAAATTACATCTTCTAAGATTTGGTTTGTTGGATATATGACACCCTCATCCTTAGGATTTTTGTACTCCTGGACAATTTCTTTAGTTTTAGTATTGGTTATATTATTGATTATTTTTCCTTTTCTTCTTTTACTTTGTAGAATTACAAAAATGAATAAAATTACAACTATAATTACTATAACAATTGTATTAGTATGAGTTAAATTATCATAAATTTTTCTTTTGTAATTAATTTCAACAATTTCTCTATTGTTTTCTGATTGTCTTAAATTTAAAGTTTCAAGTTTAACAGTATTATTTATATTTTTAATAGTTATATAATTAGGTATTACAATATTATGTTTGAATTCTTTATTTTTATTAGAAAATTTAATGTTATCGATTTCGATATTACAATTATTAAAATAAATAATATAGTTTTTGTTTAAAAGATAATTCATATTGTTACAATTGTTTGTTAAATTTTTATTTTGGGCATTTTTAATTAATATTACACCTTGATCCAATTCCGTTATTTTAAAATCTTCTTCGATAGTTTTAGAACAGTTAATATATGATTTAATAAAAAGATTTGATATACAGTTTGAGGTTGGTTTTAGTTTGTTTTTATATTTTTCCTGGGTAATATAATATGTTTTATTTTCAAATAAAATAATGTCAGAATTTGGTATATCAATTTGTTCAAATTTTGAATTTGGTAAAGCAAATATTTTATATTTAGTGGCATTTTCTTTACTTAGTACTGGTATTTCCAATATAAATATTAATTTATTACTATTTGTTGTTGCAACTGAACTCTTAAGTTCTTGAATTTTGAAAATATCTATGTTATAAAAATCTATTTCTTCTGGGGTTAGAATGGATCTACTCATTATTTGATGTTTAGCAAATATAACATTTTCTTGAATTTTTTCGACTTCTTCACTTAGAAGATTAATGTCAGTAATTGTTTGCAAGTATTGTAGTTGTTTAGTTATATTTTTATTTTCCATTGAAACACTATTTAGAAGTTTTTCAATTTTTATGTGGTTATTATTAACTGTTTTTTTCAGGATTTCAATATTATCTTGAAAATTAATATTTCATTTTATTTGTTGGTTATGATTAATTATTAGATTATGAGTATTTTGTTCAAGGGTTTTTAGATATTCTTCTATTTCAACTTTATCATCTTCGTCCATTGTACCAAATATCCATTTCAAAAATGAACCACCAATATTAGCTAATGCTCTTTTATGTCTATAGGGAATTAATGTCTTGAAGGTGTGTTCTAATTTGTTAATTTTATCTTTTAGCATTTTTAAAATAATTTCGTCTTCTGGGATTTTAAATGAATTTCTTACATTATCTTTTATCATATTTATTGTATAATCAATTTCGTCTAATTCAATAACGTGAAGTATTTTAGTATAGCTATCAATAATTGGAGTTTTCTCTTGTTGGATTAAAGAATACCCGGACTCAGTTTCTAATTTTTCTATATTAATTATTGCTTCAGCTTTATTTAGAATTATAATAAGAATAAAAATCTGAATAATGATTTTAATGGCAGTTGTTATTTGTTGAGTTACCTGAAATGAATTTATATTTTCTTTTAACTCTTGTTGGATGAATGTTTTTATTTTTAAAATCAGTAATTTTATTATTTATCTTCTTAATTTTAATTTTCTTATATCTAGGCTGTTCTTTATACCGTACAATTGCAGGGTTTTGTATTAGTATCTCACTGTCATTAGGTATTTCAAAAGTTTTTCTATTTTTGTTTAATTTGGAAATAATTTTCTCTTTTTTATGTAATAATCTGTCTTTAATTTCTTGGAAACTTAAAACTTTATTCTTAGTAAAGTCAATGGGCCTAACTTCAGTTACAGAATGTAGTGTATTATTATAAGCTTCAACAGCTTTTAATATACAACTTTCAGTATTAAGATTGGGATCGGTTAATGTTAAAATCCTAATATGTTCTGTGATGGTTCCGTGGGCTCTTTCTATATCAGAATTACCTGTATGACTTCTAGGAGAGGTAAAGTGTAATTCTATATTTTCTACTCTACAAAAGTCCTTCAGATTTAAGCTATTGAATTCGTTGTCAAATACAAATGTTTTTGGTTTACCAAACAGAGAGTTTCGTAATCTTAAAGCTTGAATTATGGTAATGCTATTTCTATCATTTAGTTTAATTATTGATAAGTGTTTTGTAAATTTATCTATTGTTGTTAAAAATACTTCTTTTTTTAAGTAATACGTGTCGCCATGAACTATTTCATTCGGTTCAGAAGGTGTTGCAGATATATTAAAATTATATTGATTAGGTTTACGATCATACTTTGCTAAATTACAAATATCGCAGTTATTTATATATTTGTAAATAAGATCTTTAATTTTTGGAAAATAGTATTTATCTTTCAATTCATTAAAATTTTCTAAAATACCTCTATGATTTGTTTTTTCATGGGTTTCTTTTATTATATTTAGTAAATCGGTTTCGCTTTCTATTTCTTGAGCTAATTTAGTACATCTAATAAACTTTACTTTTCTATCGTTACTGAATTCTATTAGTTTTCTTTGTAATATCTGAATAAATCGCAGTAATACCTTTTTTAATGAGCCTTCGTAGTACGTCATTTAAATAATTTTGATTTTTTAAATCATCTTCGGATATAAAAATTTTTTTATATTTGTTATATTTGGTAATCAATTCACCTGGTTTAGTTACTACTAGGTGATTAAAATATTTGTTTACTATATTTTCTACAATTGGAATGTGGTCATCCAAATTTTCGATGCCACTATGAATTGTAGCTAAATCGCTTTCCATGTTAGAAGAAGACTCATCTAATTGAAAAATATTATTTATTTCATTTTTTTCAATATTGATTCTGCTAAGGAAATCGGCCACTTTATTGTCTTTTCCTTTAACATATTCTATATTAAAATTGAATTCATTTAATTTAATTCTCCATCTTTGGAGTTTTGAATTCGGTTCTTTTAGTGAGTTTAGCCAAACTAGAGGTCTATGATCCGTTTTTATAGTAAATCTAACACCAAACAGGTACGGTCTAAAGTACTTAGTTGCCCAAACAATTGCCAAGAGCTCTTTCTCGATAGTACTATAACGATTTTCGTGATCATTTAATGTTCTACTTGCAAATGCAATTGGATGTCCATTTTGTGATAAAACAGCCCCAATAGCAAAGTCACTTGCATCAGTAGTTAAGGTAAATTTTTGATTAAAATTTGGGTATTTTAATATTGGATCACTAGTAATGATTTCTTTAAGTTTCTCGATAGCTGGAATATATTTAGGATTGTTAATGTCAATTTTATTATCTTTTTTCAAGCAATAACTTAATGGTTGGGCAATTTTAGCGTAGTCTTTAATAAACTTACGATAATACCCAGTAATACCTAAAAAGCTTTTAATGGATTTTCGAGAATTTGGTAGTTTTAGTTTTTTTATCAATTCAATTTTTTTTTGGTTTGGTTTAATTCCCTTATCAGTAAGTAAATGTCCTAAATATTCTGATTCTTTAGAAAAAAATAAACATTTATCTAATTGTATTTTTAAATTAAATTTTCTTAACCTTTCAAATATTTTTCTAATTGCGTTTTCATGTTCTTGTAGTGACGTACTGAAGTATATCGTCTAGATATACGACACAGATATGATTTATAAAGTCACGTAAAACATAATTTATCATTCGTTGGAATGTTGCAGGAGCATTCTTCAATCCGAATGGCATCCTGACAAACTCATAGTGACCTTGTGGGGTCGAAAAGGCTGTTTTCGGTTGATCTTTTTCGTCTACAAGGATTTGATGAAATCCTTTAGCGAGATCAATAGTAGAGAAATATTGGGCTTTACCTAGTTTATCAAAGAGAGATTCAATATTCGGAATAGGAAATTTATCTTCAATTGTAATCTCATTCAATTTCCTATAATCTACCACTATTCTCCATTTTTGTTTTTCTGATTGATCTAGTTTCTTGGGAACTATCCAGATAGGTGAATTATAAGGAGAATTACTATGTTTTACTATCTCCTGAGGTAGCATTTCGGAAATTTGTTTTTCCACCTCATGTTCATGAATCTTAGGAAATCTGTAAATTTTCGAATAGATAGGATGGCTATTTTTTGTGATAATTTGATGTTTAATACAATTAATGTTGGTTAAGGTCTGACCTTCTTGATAAAAGAGATCTTTATTTTCTGTTATAATTTTTTTTAATAATTTATTTTCTTCGTTATTAAGATGATTTGTTTTTATAAAATCAAAGATATTTGTTTTTAGATCTAATGAATACAATTCATTAATGTCATTATAAGGGCAAGCATTTTTAAATTTTGTTATTTTTCCCATTATTTCGATCGTTTCCATTTCAAAGTCTATTTTTGCTCCTACCGCTTTCAATACGTTTTGTCCTATAATCGCGTCAAATTGTTTATTATTAAGTTTTAATACCTTCCAAAGGATTTGTGCTGAGTGATTAAATTCTATTGGAACGTCAGTAATTAATGTATGAAATATTTTACTAGCACCGAATAATGTGAGAATTTTTAAAGGATTTTTCAATTTTTCTTTTTTTATTTCGGGAAATAAGGTTTCATTGATAACTGATGTTGTAGCACCTGTATCAATTAAACAATTTACTTTTGTATTATTTATTGTAAATTGGACTATTGGTAAATTGGTTTCCGAGGCACTGAATGAAAATTTTCTTCAGTTTGCTCATTTTGGTTATCTAAAGAAACATTGTTAATATTAACATCATTGGTATCCATTGGCTCTGTACGTTGATTATAGTTATTATTTTGATTTGTAAAATTTCCGCTAGAATTACGACGGAATCTACTTTGCCCTGAATTATTAGGATTGATTGGACGATTAAAATTTGAATTAGAATTATATATATTAAAATGATTATTGGGATTATTATTATAGTTATTATTATGGTTTGGAAAATTATTAGAACGATAGTGATTGGAATTATTATTATAATTATTATTATGACTTGAAAAATTATTAGAGCGATAGTGATTGGAATTATTATTATTATAATTATTATTTAAAAAATTTTTAGAGCGATTGTTATTATAATTATTATTGAAATTAGAGTTTCTAAAAGTAGTATTAGAACGATTATTATTGTTTTTATTTTTATCATTACGTGAAAAATTTTGTTTCTTATTAAAATTATAATTGTTATTGTTGGTGGAAATACCAGTTTGCAAAAGCTCATAATAAGCTTCCTCTAAATTATCAATATTTTTAAGCCTTAAAAACATACTATCGGATCTAGGGAGTTTATTGAGAAATTTCTCTAAAATGCTTTTTTCATTATTGGATGGTTTAAAATCGATAGGGGAATTTGGATCAAGTTTATATTTTAAATTTAGCTTATCTAGTATTTCTGTTAATTGATAATAAAATTGACTTATATTTAAAAATTTAATTTCATCTGCTTTCTCTTTCAGCTTGAGGTAATCTTCTTGTATTCCGAATGATCTCTTTAATTGATTTTTAATGTCACTCCATGTCGCGTTTTCCAATCTTCGTATGCTGGCTGCGGCTGCTCCTTGTATTTTTGATAATATTATGCTGACAAGATAAGATTTTAATCCTGGATCTGGTGTTAAACCCATGATATTATCAGCTTCTTTGAAAAATGATATTAACTCAAACGTTCCATCTCCTCTAAATACTGGAATAGATCTAGCTTCGGATATTAAATCATTTGTTGAGATTGAATTTATTGTTAATGCCATTTCTGATGTTTCGTTAGTTAACTTGATATTATTTAAAATAATATTATATTCGCTAATAGTTTCGAGTTTAAGTTTGTTTTTATTTTTATAATTGATTCGATATGGTTTCATTCACTTAAGATTTTTCTTTTCTTTTGTTTTGTGTTCTTTTATCGCTACAAATTTCTTTTAATAAAAAAGCCTGACGCCACTTTTGTCACTTTAGTTTTTATTTTTATTTTATTTATTTTTTTTTTTTTTTTTAATGTTATTCAATACAATTTTTAAAAGTTAATTGAAGTTATCTTGATTTAACTTGAATATTGATATATAAAAAAAAATTCTTTTTAATAAAAGTTTTACTAAAGTCACTGGTAATATAATTTTATAGATAACTTTCACTTTTATATATTATTTTTTATTTTTATTTTTTTTATTTTTTTTTATTTTACCGTTATCGGACGTCAGTTAGCGATCCTACCGACTGCGCCAGTTTTATTATTTTATAAGATTGAGGTTTATAAAATAATATTCTTTATAAATTAAACACGAAACAATTTTGATTTTTTATTTTAATTTTCTTTATTAAAAATTAAATGTTAAACCTTACGAATCTAGACTTAAACTAACTTTTACATTTTACAAATTTTATATTTAGAATTCAATTTTAAATATTGATTATTATTAATATTTTACAAAGAAAAACAAGAAAAAGAAATTTATTATATTTTCAAGTGCTTTCGATTTCTGTTATTGCACTTGAAAAGAAAATTGTGTAAGAATTTAATTTTGAATCAAAAAAAATTGGTCTTGCGTTATTTGTAATTTGATCTCTTATTTTTAATTCAATGACTTAATTTTAGTTTATTGTACTTGAAAAGAAATTTTGTAAGAGTTTAAATTTAAATAAAAAATTTTGGTCTTGCTTTGTTTGAAATATGATCCTTTTTCATTTAATGACCTAATTTTAGTTTATTGTACTTTAAAACGAATTATTGTATTTTACATAGCGGTCAACGGAATAAAAGAAAAGAAGAACAACAAAAAAAGAAGAATTTTATAATATCAAGTATGTTGAAATACTTGTAATTGATTAATATGAAAGTAAGAGAAAGAATTATGAAAATTAATTTATTGATTAGACCTCCTAGAAATTACATCTTCTAAGATTTGGTTTGTTGGATATATGACATATACACAATTATATATTTTTTTTCTTATCTGTTTGGAGCAAAGAAAGATAAAAGTTATTCCGGTTCCTAGTATTATGATTATGTATGTCAAAATTACGATTTCTTGTCATTGTTTTATGTCAAAATTACGATTTAAAAGCTAGAAAATACACTTCTCTCTTGCAAATATTTTCAAAGCTTAAATATTTAGGCGAATAAATTAAATTTGTAGGATATCTGATTAGGAAATTATTAATTGTTTTAACTGCTCTTTTATGTATTATATCTAATTTTTTTATATAGATTTGCGACGGGTTACTCCATATGGGATTTAAGTAGATTAAATTTGAACAAATATAGGACGAATATATAACTTATAATGTTTTTTTATTAAAGTATTTTCTTAATCTTTTTAAGATAAAAACATATGGAACAACCTTCTTAATAATGTGATTTATATATTCTTGCCATCTAAGTTTGCTATCGATAATGAGCCCTAAATAGTTAAAATTCTTTACTAAGTCAATTTGAATATTTTTAAGATAAAGCTGGTGAAACTAATAATTTTATTTTGAAATATTAAAATTTTTGATTTATTAATATTTAATGAAATTCTGTTTTTTAACAGCCACTTACAATATAATCCAAGTCATGTATATTTAAATCCCTTATTTCTTGTTCGCTACCTGAAGAATATTTTATTACTGCATCATCAGCAAAAAGTGATACATTTAGTTGATTTAATTTGAAAAGAATATATCATGATCTACGCAATCAAAAGCTTTTTGCAAGTCCAAAAATAAGCAAGCTGTATATTTTCCATCACCTATACTCCTTGATATGAAATCGGTTAGAGCTAAACAAGTAATATTAGAGTTTACCTCAACGGCAGTAATATTAGAGTTTACCTCAAAGCCGTATTGGTCATTATGTAAGATGCCATTTGCATTTATGAAGTAGGTTAGCCTGCTCCTAATTATTTTTTCAAAAACTTTAGACGTTGAACTTAAAACTGATATTGACCGGTAGTTTGAGGGATTTCTTTTTCCGTCAGCTTTATGTATAGGTATAACGGTAGCAAGCTTTAAAGATTCAGGAAAACTACCAGATTATAAAGCATTACTTATAAATTTTACTAATACTGACCTAATTTGATCGGAAAATTTCTTTAGTATTTTAGAAGATATACTGTCATAACCAGTTGCGTTACCTAACTTTATTGCATCTATAGTATTTCTAACTTCTTGTATATTGGTGGGTGTTAAAACTAAATCCTCGTAAATATTTTTTGAAAGGAACGCTTATTAATTTTCAGTTTTTGCGACATCTATGAAGTACGTATTCATTGTATTTGAAATTTCAAAAGTTAGTTATTTTAATGTTATTGTAGTCATCTATTATCATTACTACCATTATTGTACATTATTCTTTTGTAAAGATTCTACATAGTTTTCTAGAATTGTTGGGATGACTAGCTATGATGTTATTACAGAAATTATTTTTAGCCTGTTTAATATTTTTTTTTACTAAGTCTTCATATAGCTCTTACACTTCTTATTTAGCTGTTTAACTTTCATATCATTTAGATATTTTTTTTATATTTAAAAAAAGATTCGCGAATTTTTATATTGCGAATTATGTTACTGTTTATCCACTCATGTTTTTCCTTACTTTTTTTGGCGAAATTACTTCTGTATATTTATGTACTTTTTCAGATAAATCATCTTCATTATTATATTACATTAAATTTTCCCATAGAGTATTATTTGAAAGTTTATCATAATTTAAAATAGTTTTCTTTAAGTAATTCTTTTATTTATTTATTTATTACTTAATTCAAGCATTTACATATTACATTTAGATAATTATACTTAAATCTAAAATTAATATTAAGGTTATAAAAAGCAAAACTATTTATAATTGATTGGGTAATAACCAATAAATTTAATAATATAAGTGCAACAACTGATTCGAAATTAAAAATTAGTGATCATGAATCTATAGTAATTAGAATAATTGTAAACAATTAATTAATTTCAAAACAAAGATCTTTTAAATGTTTAAAATATAAAAAAAATGAATTTCTACCAAAACTTTGTACAAATGATATAATGACAATACTTGTAATGTAAAAGCTGAACGATTTTCAAATAGTTTGCGTAAAATAGTAAAAAATTTTGTAAAAGAAATTAATAGTAAAGAAAGGAATAATCCTTGGTATAATAATGAATACTCTTATGGGGTTTCGTTGGTCTAGTGGGTAAGAGCGTATAAAATACGCTGTAAACACAGAGGGAGTGTGGGTTCGAATCCCACACACGTTGTAAGAGTTATTCCCCCTTATGACATTTACAGTCACGCCTGAACAGGAAAGACTGTATAATTTCCTGTCCACATTTATGTGGCAGAGAAATGCATTAAAAAAATATATATATATACTTACTGAAAATTAAAAAAATCCAACACTATGAACGTGCTGTATGGACTAATAATATAAGTGATTGCAATAATTATAAAATAATAAGAAATAACTATAAAAATAAAATTAATATAGCAAAAAATAATTACATTAAAAACAAAATTGGAACGTCGGGTAATCAAAAAGAAATGTGGAAAAATATAAAAGCATATATATTTAAAGATAGTAAAAAATTAATTAGTGAAATTATTTTTAAGAATAATTGTATCAGTGATAGTCTAGAAATGGCATAGATAGAAATAGTAGAAGAAATTAAATACTTGGGATTAGTTATAGACAAAAAATTAAATTTTAAAGCTAATATAAATTATATTTGTAAAAAATTAGCAAAGAAAATTTTTTTTCTTTTCAAAAATTAGGCAAAGGTTATCATTATCTAGTGCAATACGAATTTATAATGTGTTAATTAAATCGAATTTTGAATACTGTTAAACGATTTTATATACTTGTACAAATGAATTATTAAACAGATTACAAAAATTACAAAATAAATGTATGAGAATAATATTAAAAGTAAATCGTTTTGCTTCAATAAAATTTATGTTAGATGCATTAAAATTTTTGAATATATCTCAGAGAATAAAATATAATATCTTAATTGTAATTTTTAAAACAAAGAATAATATATATCCAAAGTATCTTTGTGATCAAATTATGTATGTTAATGATGTACACAATTACCAATTAAGAAATACATTAGATATTAGATAACCTTTTTTTGGAAGTGAAAATTGCAAAAATTGCAACTTCTTTTGTTTTCAAAATAGTTTAAGCTATTTGATCTCTTTTTTACAAATCCATGTTGATTATTCACTATAAATTCAGAACAATAATCATAAATTGCATCAAAGACCATAAGCTCGAACACTTTTGGCAAACTAAATAGTTTAGCAATAGGCCTATAATTCCAAACATTCCTTTTTGAGTCTTTTTTATGAACTGGCCTTATGTATAATTCTTTCCATAAATTAGGAAACACCCCAGAAGCAAAAGATTTATTAAAAAGTAGTGCTATAGAATTAGATAGGGAATCGGCGCAACGCTTTAAAATAAATTCTGGGAGATTATCTGGTCCACGAGCAAAATTATCCTACAATTTAGTTAGATAAAGCTGTATCGCGGCTGGTGTAAAATTAATATTGAAGAGGTAAACTTGAAAAGTCATCTAAATGATTAAAATTAGATTAATCAATATCGAACGAAGAAGTAGAACCGGCGAAGAAATCTTTAAAATAGTTAGATATAATAATTGAGTTGTCAGAATTCTGATCCTCGTACGACATATAATTTGAATATTGATCGGATTTACGTTTTGAATTTACAAGCTTCCAAAAATATTTAAGATCTGTACGAAGTTGCGAAGCAATTTTACAAATAAGCTTCATATTTAAGACCCAGTAAGGATGTGAATACGGTAAATAAATTTAGAAAATTTGAATAAGAAATATATGCATTCCACGCTTAATTTTTTTTATTTGTGAGAGTTTTTAGTTCACCATCATACCATGGTGCGCTTGAATGGATATTTCTATCACGAACTCGAGGAACATACAAGTCAAAACCACGGTAAATTACTTCGTAAAATTTATCAATCGCATTATTTAAATAACTTAAATGATTTATGTTTAGTAAAGACTTAAAATCAATTGAAAAAAAAAATTGTTAAGCATATAAAAATTAGTTTTGGGAAAATTAAATTTATATGAGATATTTAATGACGATATATTTAAACAATTATAATGATATTGAAAATTGAAAGGGGGATGATAACAATCAATTTTTGAAAGAGGTGTTGCCGTCAATGTTCTAGTTACATTTACGCAATCAGAAGTAAAAAGAAGGTCTAATTGATTGTATAATAGATTATTAGTAGAAGAAACTTGTTGAAGTCCACATGCAAGGAAACTATCTATAACTGTCGATTCGACATTAGAGGTTAAATTAGTCGGAATGTAGAAACATTCCTCGTCATGAAGTTACCAATTAATATTTGGCAAATTAAAATCCCTACATATTATGAGTTCGTCAATGACATTTAATTTATTATTCAAAGAATCAACAACTAAGCAGAAATCTTGGTAAACTTTTATATTACTATTTGGAGGAATGTAGCAACATAGAATATAAAGATTTAAAACATTTAAATAAATTTTAACTGCTATTACATCGCAGTTTATTAAATCAGGTATTTCTACCTGTGAAGAGTTAACGTTATTCTTAACTGATATAAGAACACCTCCACCTTTAGGAATCAATGAATTATTTAAAATATTAATATCATTTTGATATCTATCTTTCATGTAAATCAAGTAGGAATTGTCAAATAATTCAAGAGAATTGATAGAAGGAGATAATCAAGTCTCAGTAAGTATAAATATATCCGAGTTTAGTACTTTGGAGTTACTAAAAACTTGTATTGTTTTAGTGCGTTGGTCTTACATTTTGATAATATAATGACAGATTACTTGTCCGATCTATATGCTTTATTGTTGATACAGTGATTAATTTATTTTTAACTTTTGGCAAGAAAAAATTTATTATAATTTTTTCTCGATCGCTGTAACTGATTATAGTAGTTACTATTACAATAAGTACGAAAGGCTTTTAAGTCTTCTTGCATCATTTTAATGGGCGCGCCAATAGACTCATGATAGTTTACAAAGAGGTAATAAAGAGCTTTATAATTCTTTGGAAGCCCTTCATTATGTAAAAGTTCTAAAACGTTAGTCTTTGTTTTTCCCTCGATAACACAACTATAGGAATCGTCATGCAAGTAGGACAGGTATAATCTCATAACATTATATATTCTTTCATCCATTAATCTTAAGAGGGCATATATTTTATCTTGTTCATTTAACGATATTTTAGTCATTCTAACTATTGGTGGTATGGCACTAAAGGTTGAATCAAAGTATTATAATTTGATTGGGGAGCCAACGATTCAATAGGGGTTTTCGTAGCATCCAGCGAAATTTGTGTTGGCCCTTTAGTAAAATTATTATACTTATCAATAGTAGTCGTTTTATTATTAATCACAGAATTAGCATTATTACCATTACTCAAGGAATTATCTGAAGTATTAAGTTTTATATCAAATAAAGATGATATTTTTTGTTTCAATTCTAATGTATTATTGTTATTATTGTCAATATTATTATTACCATTTTTATTATTATTATTAATGTTATTATTATTGGCATTATTATTGTTATTATTATTAACAACATTAATGCTATTAACATCAATACTGTAATTATCATCATTATTATTATTATACTGTCATTATTATTATTATTATTATTATTATTATTATTATTATTATTATTATTATTATTATTATTAATGTTATCATTATTATCATTATAATATTATTATTATAATTATTACTAATACTATTAACAACATCAATACAATTATCATTGATATTGTAATTATCATCATTATCTGTATTAATTGGTAATGTGACAAATTAACTTGAGAAATTAGTGAATTTATTAAATGTGGGAAGTAAACAGTGCTTTTTATAAAAAGGTAAAATTACGTAAATACGTAAAGTAAAATTATTTTAGATAAACAGATTCAATTTTTCAAAAACAGACAGAATTTTTTCTCGATCGCTGTAACTGATTATAGTAGTTACTATTACAATAAGTACGAAAGGCTTTTAAGTCTTCTTGCATCATTTTAATGGGCGCGCCAATAGACTCATGATAGTTTACAAAGAGGTAATAAAGAGCTTTATAATTCTTTGGAAGCCCTTCATTATGTAAAAGTTCTAAAACGTTAGTCTTTGTTTTTCCCTCGATAACACAACTATAGGAATCGTCATGCAAGTAGGACAGGTATAATCTCATAACATTATATATTCTTTCATCCATTAATCTTAAGAGGGCATATATTTTATCTTGTTCATTTAACGATATTTTAGTCATTCTAACTATTGGTGGTATGGCACTAAAGGTTGAATCAAAGTATTATAATTTGATTGGGGAGCCAACGATTCAATAGGGGTTTTCGTAGCATCCAGCGAAATTTGTGTTGGCCCTTTAGTAAAATTATTATACTTATCAATAGTAGTCGTTTTATTATTAATCACAGAATTAGCATTATTACCATTACTCAAGGAATTATCTGAAGTATTAAGTTTTATATCAAATAAAGATGATATTTTTTGTTTCAATTCTAATGTATTATTGTTATTATTGTCAATATTATTATTACCATTTTTATTATTATTATTAATGTTATTATTATTGGCATTATTATTGTTATTATTATTAACAACATTAATGCTATTAACATCAATACTGTAATTATCATCATTATTATTATTATACTGTCATTATTATTATTATTATTATTATTATTATTATTAATGTTATCATTATTATCATTATAATATTATTATTATAATTATTACTAATACTATTAACAACATCAATACAATTATCATTGATATTGTAATTATCATCATTATCTGTATTAATTGGTAATGTGACAAATTAACTTGAGAAATTAGTGAATTTATTAAATGTGGGAAGTAAACAGTGCTTTTTATAAAAAGGTAAAATTACGTAAATACGTAAAGTAAAATTATTTTAGATAAACAGATTCAGTGTTGTTGTGTTGTAAGTTTGATAATGTCTGAGTATGTTCATTTACTTTATTAGAGGAAGTGGCAAAAGGATTTAAAAGTAGTGACTTTTTCTTTGTTAATGGTTTGATTTTGAAGTTTATATCGGGAGTGTCTTTATGGATAAAATTTTGAATTAAAGTACCTTTACTCCAACTTTTTGTGTTCATTATTATAGTAACTTTAGATTTAGGTACCATAACTTTGAAAGATTTGTATTTGTGTCGGTATTTTTAATTTTTAGGTGTAATGTTTAGGTGTATTGTTTGAATATTATCACAATTAAATTTATCATTTAACAACTTACTAATACTTTTTGTATTTGATCTGGCTGGAAACTTTGAAAAATAAAGCAGATGACTATCATTGGTAGACGTGGACTTTGTATGTAATGTTGAGGTAGGAAGTAAGAAATCTACTTTTTTGATTTTTTTTCTGGTTTCGAGTTTATCTTTATAGTATGAAAATTAGTAGAGCCGCATTTTATTTCCCTTGTAGAAGTAGGTGGTAAATCCCGTTTCCTAGTTTCAATGAGTTCTTTCTCTGGAACAGAATCTGATGTGTCCGCAGTACTGCTTAATAATTCCATATATAAAGATTCATTGTTAATTGACTCGCGTTGAATTTCCTTCTTTTTGTAATTTGGTGATTGTTCCTTTATTTCCATAGTATGAAGGGATAATTTCATGCGGGTAAAATCGTCTTTAAGATTGTTAATGTCATCACGAATGCCACCCAGCTCATTTGATGTTGCTGGGAGAAGTTCACTTTTTAATTCAATGAAAAGATCTGTAAAAGCTTCTTTTAAATGTTTTTCACGGCCAAACAGGAAACTGGAAAGCGTTTGATTAAAATTATCATGGCTTTTAGCCAAATCGTTAAAACACAACGAGTTATTTTTTAACGCATCAACTGCTTTGGCCGAGGAACCTTTGCATTCATTCATGATATCCTTCCTGCAACTCATCAACTCGGCTTTAAGTATTTTAGTCCGCTGGTTCAAATCCAAGCAACTTTCGCAAAGGAAATGATGCGAGATAAACAAGGAACATGATTGCCAGCCTTTAGGGGCATTAATGCAGACCCCATGAAATTTTCTTTTACAGATCCCATTGTAAACAATGACTTTAGCTTTGGAATCTGTAATAGTACAGAGTACGGCACTGCATTTATGTTGATTTTTATTAATTTGATTATACATATTTCTTTTTTTTTTTTAATTTTTTATTTTGAATGTATCAAAATCAAGTAATATTAATATTAAATATTATAGATCAGTTTTGAAATTATACAGTTAATATTTAAACAAATGTAAAAACAAACTTAAATGACCCAAATAAAAATATGATATGTAAGCAACAACAGTATAAAATAAAAATAAAAAATTTTGCAAAATGATTCACAATCTTTATAATTTTTATTAATCCAAAAGTAAAAAAAAAAAAAGAAAATATTATTTAATAACTCTTAGATTTGCACTTACAAAAAACAGCTGATGATCAGAACGAAGTATCAGAAACCTGAAAGATGAAACTATAATCAATTAAATCTATGCTAAAATGATCGATTATAGTTTTTGAAGAATTGCCTATTCTGGTTGCGAACCTATCGTTTATATTATTATATAATATAAAACCATTACAGAGTAATTTGTTCCTATAATCTTTCACCTCAATACTATTTTTACCCAATAAATTAATATTAAATTCGCCTAGAATTATGGAATATTTATGTAAAAAAGTTAGCTCATCTAATTTTCCAAAAAAAAATCATTTATATTTGATTGATGAGACTTATAAATATACATAATATTTATGTTTAAGTTTTGCCTTAATAATTTTACAATCAGAATATTTGAGTTGAAAAACTTTTCTTCAAATATCAAACTACTGCTTAATTTATTAGCTACAAATATAGCAGCGCCTCCGTAGGATTTTTCACGGTTTCTTGACAAAAAAAAACGAATTGAATTTTTTGTTACATTCTTTTTTCTTTTTTACTTTTAAATATAATATGTACGTATTCAAAAATACGAGATATCAAAAATCGTTATAATTGTACATATTCTGGAAAAAGCATGGACAAACCCTGCTTGCGAATCCAACACTAAAATCCCTCCTAACTCAGAATATCACATATACGTATATATAAATATTCTGTAAAAGGCGTATAACTGTGAATTTGAATCCAACTCTAAAATCACCCTTAATTCAGAATCTCACATATGCATATATATAAATATTCTGGAAACAGCGTATAACCCTGCTTTTAAATCCAACTCTAAAATTTCTCCTAATAATCCATAAAATTGTGAAAACATTTATCTAGGCAATGTTTATCAAATATGGGAGTAGTTCATTGAATTATCAATTAATTTAATTTGACCTTAGCTAATATTAATGAAAGTCACAAATATTTAAGAAAAATTGCGAATTTGCAATAAAATTAACTACTAATTCTTTAATTTATTTCAACAATACAGTCGCTCTTTAATTCCCATAGAGTGCAGACGTATTCATTCTATTTCGCTTTGTTTTAATTTTTATCTTCTTCAATCTAAGTTTTATAGTTGTTGTTTTATTATTTGAAATATAATTTTAACCTTATTGCTTTGATCATATTTTGACTTTGTTTTTTCTTCTTTTTATTTTTGGATTCGTACATATTTGACTGTAAACAGATAAGCGTTAAAATTTAAGTAATTGTCATCTACCGAAAATGACGGTACTGGGTGAAGACCTAGGGGGTAGTTCAAACTACTTCAACATTCTGGATCCTATAGCCTAAAATAAAACAAAAAAAAACTTTCACGTTTGGGAAAGTTTTACCCAATTTAGACTCAGTAATCAACTTTCCAGTGTTAAAAAAAACCAGATATAAAAATTAATTTTACAAACATTAGTAAGAATCAACCAAAGTTTATCTTAATTAAAAAAAAAGATCCATCAAAACTATTAAAAAACCTAAACATTTTTGCCTTAACAAAAGCCATTCAAGGTGTGGTAGAAAACATAGAAAGCATATCTTTCACTAGAGAAGGTCACTTTCTAGTACTTTGTAAAAACGAATATCAAGCAAACAAATTTATAAAAACAAAAGTATTGGCCAAATTATGTGAAATTGAAGCAGTCCCACATCCTACACTAAATTCATGTAGAGGTATTATATATGCCCCTATAATTACAGATTTGTCTGAGAATGAAATTGTAGAAGGTATGGCAGATCAAGGAGTTGTAGGTTGTAAAAAACTAACCAAATTTGCAAACGGTTCAGTTGTAAATACTCCTTTACACATACTTACACATATATATTTTCTGTTGAACATTATATACCTAAACCAATTCAGTGTAAAAATTGTTTTATGTTAAATCATACAACTAAAAGATGCACAAATGATAAAAAGTGTTAAATTTGTGGATTAAGTTAGCATGAACCTGAAAATTGTGAAAAAGTTTCTTGTAGCAATTGCAAGAACGAACATAGATCTACCAACATAAAATGTCCAGCTTTTCAAAAAAAAAAAGCAATTTTAAAACATAAAACTATACACAAATGTTCCTATAAAATTGCCATAGAATACGTAAACAAAAATCAATATCAATTTCCTAATTTCGATACTTTTAAAGAAGAACTTTCTACTGCTGTAAATTTAGTAAAAGAAAAGCAAAATTTACAAAAAAATACTTAGCCAATAATGAAAATAAACAAATGAATCCACAAAACTCAGTTAATTGTAACAACACCCAACAAACAAACACTCAAAAATATTACTCAGTCAATAATATTTCAAATGAAAAACTTTTATCCCCTAACACCACATCTCAGAATAATCAAAACAACTACACTTTAATTCTAAAAAATATTCAATATAAAACAACATCAGAATCAAATATAAATACAACTTTAACTTCCAATTTCCAAATTCCTTTAAACGCAGCAATACAAATCTTCCAAATATTGAAAACGATTCTTTCCATATGGAATTTAATTAAGATTTAGAATACCAAGTAATTTCTCACAGTAATTAATAATTTTCTTTAATTTAATTTTTTTCTAAATATGAATTTAATAATTTGACAATGGAATATCAATGGTTTTCAGAACAATTACAATAATCTTCAAATTTTAATTAATAAGTATCAACCAGATATCTTAACATTACAAGAGACACATATCCCATTAAATAAAAAAATTTACGTACCAAGAATGTACAATGGTACATTCACAAATTCTCAAAACAATACTAGCTCTAAACATGGAGTCTACTGATCAAAAAAACAATTCCTTACAAAATAATATTCACTACCCGATATACCATAACAGCAGAAATTCGTTTAAACACAAATTTTAAAATAGTCTCAGCATATTACCCACCTAGCATCAAGATTTCATCATATGACCTTGAACAAATCATTCACACTATTCCTGGTCCACATTTAATCACAGGTGACTTTAATGGTTGGAACACGCTTTGGGGTTCAGAAATTACTAATCAAAGAGGAACAATAATAGAAAATTTCATATTAGCTTCTGATCTCTTAATTGTAAACAACGGCAATCCAACACATTTTTCTACCCACAATTCCTTCACACACGTTGATTTATCAATTTGGTCAAGTATGTTGGCGCCAAAATGCACCTGGAATATAATCGAAGATCTTCATGGCAGTGATCATTTCCCAATTTCAATTAAAATACAATCAATCAAACCAATTACCTAATTTTATTCCTAAATTTAAATTACATTTGGCTAATTGAAAAAAATATCAAGACAATATTAACACATCGCTCTCCAATATCTCCGTTTCTGGAAATCGAGATCCTTCAAGACTGGAAAGTAGCCACAATCATCCCCATTTCCAAACAAAACAAACCAATAGACCAATTAGAAAGTTATAGATCAACTACACTATTGCCCTGTCTAAGTAAAGTTCTTGAAAAAATTGTTTCTACTCGGATACTTTGGTATCTTGAGAAAAAAATACTAATAAAAGATAACCAAGTGGCCTTCAAACCCTCAAAAGGTACAATGGACTCCCTCTTATATATCGATCACCTAGTAACAAACTCTATATCAACAAAAAGCCATATTTCAATTTTATCTATAGATTTCAAAAAAGCTTTTAATCGTATCGGTATGCACGTCGTCTGTAATCAACTTAAAATTTGGGGGCAGTAAAATTATTAAACTTATAAAATCCTATTTAAGCAGCCGGAAATTTAGAGTAAAAATTCACAACAACCATTCAAATATATTTTCCTTAAATAACGGCATTCCCCAAGGCTCACCTTTGTCGGTGACTCTATTTGTTATTGCATTTAACAAACTAAGCGAAATTATTTCCCAATATAACTCAACAATTAAACATACGCAGTATGCTGACGATCTCTATTTAATTTTCAAGATAAATGATATTAATAATATAAAATCTATTTTACTTAATATTTTTAATAAAATCTCTGATTGGTGATTAAGCAAATAAAAAAAATATGAATAAAAAGAAAAAAAAACAGGAAATCAAAAATAACTAACGTGGTACAGGTTTACTTCTTATTGATGTATACTTGGCTTAAGTAATAAGCGCATATGAAAAGTAGGAAGAAAAATTATTGATAAATGTAAAAGGAAAAAAACAAAAAAGTTTAAGCGTACAAGATACAACAATTTTAAAAGGTACAACGCATGCATCTTTAAAATTCATAAAGAAAAAGTGCAAACCTGTTTTTCGGTCTACATAATGATCATACCATTGAAAAAAGTGATGCGTTTTTACATGTACCTAACTATTTGTGTTTTTTTTTTTTTTTCTTTAAGTATTTAAAGAAGAGGAAAAAAAACTAATAATTATTGTCAAAGAGTCGTGTAAGATATTTTTTGTTTGAAATAATGTTGGAGAAATATGAATGAAAAAAGGACAAACAGGAATTTAAAGCTATGGAAGTACTTAACGATTAACATGTTGCCCAGGTTCATTGTATGTTATATCATTTGGTTTCAAGTGATATACAGTAGGAATGAAACTTCCTTTTTCTAGTATAGCCAGTCCTTTTAGGAAATATTGCTTTCCATTTCCATTTAAAAATTGTAGGTCACCCCCGAAAATTTGATTATCCATATTGAAAATTTACGGAAGAATGTTCATTAGAATAACTAAATTTACATTTATATTCACTTCGGAAAGGATATTTTCCTATAAAAATAGGTTACCAGTGTTAGTTTTTAACTAATACAACTATGCTGTTTCACCCATTTAATATATTTATTTTATTCATAATTTAATAAAATATAAAAAACAAAATATACAACCACATATTTATAGAATAATTTGGTGTAATCCAAAAATGCCGTTCCAAAATATATCAAAGATGTAGAATATAGTAATACTATTCCAGATTTTAATGATAATCAAAAATCTTTATTAGTTATTATCTATGATATGATATTAAATTCTTATGATAAGTATGTATGTAATTTATTTACCAGAGGATCATATCATAGAACTTTATCTGTAATATTTGTAACACAAAATGTTTTTTGCCAGGGTAAATTTTCAAGAGATAATTTCACTTAACTGTAAATATCTAGTACTTTTCAAAAATCTAAGAGTAAAATTGAAGATATTACCTCTAGCTCGCCAAATATATCCCAATCAGATCAAAGCATTTGAAAAAGTATATAATTATGTGACGTCAGTTCCATGCGACTATATATTAATAGATCTTACTCAAGATAGTAATAATATATTTCTATTAAGAAGTAATACATTTGGAAAAGTTTGTGTTATTGTACGAGACATCAATTACAACAATTTGGCAAAGAATATGAAATGTTTTAAGACCAATCGTCATATATTGCACCTATTAATAACCTCTAAACTAAAATTCCAGAAAGTAATTATAAAATACTGTGACCCTGAAGTAATTAAAAAAATTTGTGAAATAGCAATTACACAATTACGAAAGTATAGAATGGAATTAAGATTACTCATTTGCCATAAAAAATCTATAAATAGCAAAAGAAAAATTATTATTCAACATGGTGGATTTTTACCTACACTTCTTGGTGCAGTATTATCAGGGATAATCGGAAATTTTATAAAATGAATAATACAATATTTAACAAAATGATAATTCTTAAACCTGAGAATTATGACAAAATGAAGCAAAATGCAGACTTTGAACTCAATGAGTTGGATAAAATTATGAAAAAAATATTGATAAATAAACATCTTACGGACACTCGAAAATTGTATTTATACAGACAAAATCTATTTAAAATAAGAAACAAAAACGAGAACTTCCTAGAAATAAAGAGGAAAAAATAAAAATTAGGGAAACAAAAGGTACTCAAACTTGTGCAAAACCAATGTGCGGAATCTCAGACGCATTTTCCTGAGTATAAAAATGTTGGAATACAAGTTGTACCTAAATAAGAAGAAGTATATGAAAAAGAAGCTGATGACGAAGTATTTGATGATGAAATTCAAGAAAATGTTTTAACAAAAGCATTATCAGCTGCTTCAGTTGGAGAACGTCTTAGAAAAATAAAATCAATTAAAATGTACAAATTTTTGAAACTGATACGGGAGACGTTATAACTGTTCCTTTAGATAGCCCAAGCCCACCAACGAAAAACAAAAAACTATAAATAGCAAAGAGTTGAATAATTCATCAAGACATGTTTTAAGGTCAGCTATAGCAGGTAATACTCAAACAGAACTTAATTTTGCAATTCGTAAGAATAAATCCGCAAGCTCGTGGACAACATACAAGTAAATAATGAATTTTATTTCACTTTACTCAGCGATTCATCTATGAACTATTATATTCAGGAAATTCATTATCATCTTTTACAAATAAAACGAATAAAAACATGTGCGATTCAAGGTGGAAAGTCGGTATTTCAGAAATGTATTTTAATGATTTCGTTCCAAATGTGTATTGTGAAGAATGGGAAAAAAGTACTCAAATATTTATTAAAGGTATGCAGAAAGATATGATAGGAGTTGGAACATCATATATTCCATACATAGAAAAACAAATGATGTGCGACTACAAAGTTTTTCTACTACCAACACTAATTCAAAATATACGCACAATTAACAGGTTTACAAGAAAAGAAGTTGAACGACAGTTGATTTTTGGAATTTTTAATTTTATAAACTATTAAGTTCATTATACACAATCAGCAAAAGCTAAGGAGATGCCTGAAAATATAAGTTACACTACAATATGTGTAACTATGCCTAAAATAGATATAAAAATAAGAGCTTTTTATATACACAGATATAACTGAACCGCAAAAAATAGGTGATAAAGATGTTAGGTGTTTAAGATCTGTTAACATACAAAATGCTTTCACTGATACTATGTAAAAGAATTCAGTTATATTCAATATTGCAATGTGGAGAAATCATTTAATAAAATTTCATTACTTCTATGTGATAAATAAGCGATTTTACAAAACTATATATTGCTAGGGGCCTCTGTTAATAAGAAAACAAATTCTATGTTGAATCCCAATTCATATAATAGACAGTTGCAGTTTAGAAAAATAGAATTTATGGAAAAATTACAATCCGTAAAAAATCAGAGAACAAAACCAAATTCGTCAAAACACTAACTGAAATTATTTTTAAAATAACGCCAAAACAGAATTAAATTGTTTAAAGAGCCTGTAGTTGGTTTAAGTATACAGGTTTAAGTATTCAGTTTGGTTTAAGTATACAGGTTTAAGTATACAGTATACTTGTATACTTAATATGTATACAAGTATACATATTAAGTATATAAGTATTTAGATTATTTGGTATTGTGAGTGAGAACTATTATGTCTATTCATTTATCGAGTTCGAAATAAATGTTTTAATGGTACGTGGTGGGGAAAACAGAATAGGTATCCGTAAAACATTCTTAAAATGCATATGCAGTTCATATTGAATCGCTGTAGGGTGCGTATTCATTGAATTTGTTAATTGTTTTTTTATCTTAAGTTAAATTTATGATTAATCTATTTAAGCTGTAAATGCTATTATCATTTGCATAAACAAATTGATTTAGTAAAATTTTGCTAAGTTCTTTTATAATTTATACTACAAAAATTAAATATAATAAGAAATAAAAGATGAATTGCAATATTTGTAATGAAAAGATTGGTCGGCTAGATTCAACGAAGCTGCATAGGTCCCGATTGTAATTATTTTTATCATTGCGCATGTGTAAACTTAACAGTCGATGATGTTGAGTTCATGAAATCATTTGTTCACAAACATTTTCGATGCGAGAAGTGTACTATTATTCGTCGAAAATCTCTTCATTCTCAGGATACTCTACCACTTGTTCAACAGCAGGAACAACAGCAAAGTGGATTAAAAAATACAACAAAAAATATATCAAGAAAAGTTTATGAGAAAGAAATGCATAAAGTTACTGAGAAGCAGAAGTTTATTTCTAACAATCACCAGCACAACAAATTATTTTCTAATACTACAAAACCACAAATGAATCAAGGTAATGAGAAAAAGAAACAAAAATTAAATGAGAGTGAGATAATTAACATTGCAATTGCAACTGTGACTGGTAGTGATATTACTCTCAGTTCAAACAATGCTTAAATACAAAATTATTCTCATAAAATGAATGTTAATTCTGATACTATAACTATGCAGCATCTTTATGAAGAATTATTTAGTAAAGAAAAATTAACAGTGTTTTTCTGAATATAATTAAGCAACTACAAGAAAATGTTAATATGAAGGATAAAGTTAATAAATTAGAGAGCAGATTAGACTGGTGGGAACAAAAAAAAACACAAAAATTCTATTGATGTTACTGGGATTCCAATTGATGATAACATTACTGCCATGCAAGTTGCACATAAAGTGTTGAATGATGGTGTAAATATAGATGTTCCTGATAACAAAATTGAGAAATGTTTTATAAAAAGGATAAAAAATAGAAAAACAAATAGTTCATTTAATGTGTTACGCATTGTTTTTACCTCAGCTGATACCAAGGCGAAAGTTATGGAAAAAAAGAAAGGAGAAGCTGAAACTTACTACATATCTTTTTGGTGAAAGCGGTAAGAAAAATATTTACATTCATGATACATTCACGAAATACACTCATGCATTGTTCTCAGCAGAAAGATGTTTAAAATAAAACACAAATATCAGTATATATGGTTTAGTAATTCTAATATTTTAATAAAAAAAACAGAAAATAGTAAAGCAATCGTTATAAAATATTTTGATGATTATGATGAAAATTATTATGTCTTTAAATAATTCTAATTTATGTGGTGTTGATGGTTTATCTAACCATTTATTAAAAAATATATGTTTAAATGTTGTGGATATTTTAGCGTACATGTTCAATTTGAGTGTTATATCTGGAGTATCCAGAACAGCTCAAAAAGGCAATTATTTTACCATTATTTAAGAATGGCCATGTAAAAGATATTGTGAACTGCAGACCAATTTCCATACTACCATCAATTTCAAAAATTTTTGAAAAAGTTATGAAAAATAAAGTGTTGTGTTTCTTAAATCAATCTAATTTCTTTAGTTAAATTTAATTTAATTTTATGAAGGGATTATCCACAGAAGATGCGCTTTTAGAATTTTGTACTAGTGTGCAAAAAGTGCTTGATATTAAGAAGTGTTGTGCAGCTTTCGACATGGTAAATAACGAAATTCTCTTAAAAAAACTAAAAAATTGGTAAAAATTGGTGAATGCTTCAGTAATAGTAGAATTATAGGAAGGGGAGTTCCACAAGGGTCTCTATCAGGGCCGATCCTTTTTTTAATTTATATCAATTCACTTTTCTAACAAGAATTTTCCGGCAAAGTAACTTACTCATATGTCACTGATAACCTAGTTAATTGAACTGCTAATATAAATAAAGCAATTGACTGCCAAACCTGATGTATATTTTCAGACTTCTGAGTGCGAACGATTTACTTTAAGAAATAGCAATTTCCTTTCTAATTTAAACTGTAAGTCTTTTGATGTCAATATTAACTGTAATGACAACTGTTTTAAAATTGATTTTGTTAATCACTTTAAATATCTTGGCATTACTATTGATGCTAACATGAACTGGTCTGAACATACAAAATTGTTAAAACATTGTTGTTTATTTTCTATCTACTTTACGGCAATTTTATTGCTTGGGAAATCTAATGCTAAATATAATTATAAAGGCTTTGCAGTAAAAAGTTTTCCAATTTTAATGAAAAGCTTATCAATATCACTTGATAATGTTTTTATTGGACAGTTGCCAAACACAATAATTGTTTGTGTGACAGAAAATGTGGGTTACTGTGGAAAAAGATAAAAAAAACCCATACAATTTTAAACATTTTGATATTTCACAATTTGTGTTAAATATAAATAGTGTTCAAATACCTAATTCAGCAATTAAAACTAGGTTTTTAGATGAAAATAATTGCTGTACAAGAGCATACAGTACACTTTTCAGGAACTGGAATTCACCACAATGATAAAGGTCATCAGATAACAAAGTCTATGTTTAGTAATGGGTTTAGTAATGGATACATTTTTTATACTAGCTTTTGATTTAACTCCAGATGCATCTGGAAATAAAGTATGTCAAGGTTTACTAAGCCAGGGTACAGTTAGAATTGAGGCAAGGCTATCAAAACCATTTACATCTACACTAGAACCTTGTAAAAAATTTGTAAAAGAGTTTACTTACAAACTTCCAACCAAAGAAATTATAAACGAAAATTTTGAAAATTACTCTTTTGGAACTGTACATAATGATAAAACTAATACAGAATTAAGACAGGAGCTAGAAAAATTTGTTGTTATTATAACAAGTAATAAATTACAAAGGAGTTTTTAAGAACTTACGTTAATGAAATAAGTAGAGTGTATGATTTGAGTCAGTCTGAGTTATGAAGATTTTAGAAATAACTAATGTTTTAAAATGCAACAAATTTACAAACAAATATTTTAAGAGAGTTTTTACTTTAGACAAAATTCCAAAAATAATAGAAAACCTACTTTTTTAATTGTAAGCACTGACAAGATAAAAGATCCAAGAACATATTGGTGTTTATATTCCAAAGCATGTTTGCACAGAATATTTTGATTCGTATGGCGGAGTTCCAGATAAACCGGAAATTTTAATTTCATAATAGCAGTGTAGTGGAACTTATGGCTAAACTACCCGTAGATATGTTTGATCAATCTACTCCACTTATAAATAATGTTGACATTCGTATAAAACCAAGATTCGTGATAAAACCAAGATTCGTGAAAAACCAGATTTTTATCTATTTGCTGACGATTACCACGCTATCGCTGTCGATTACCACGTAAATCACAATTAAAAATTATAGAAGCCACGCTATTTATCAGGCATGTTGCTGTTAATCCAAGCGGTAACCAGTTAGGACACAATGCTGTGCTTGGGAAATCTAATGCTAAATATAATTATAAAGGCTTTGAAGTAAAAAGTTTTCCAATTTTAATGAAAAGCTTATCAATATCACTTGATAATGTTTTTATTGGACAGTTGCCAAACACAATAATTTTTTGTGTGACAGAAAATGTGGGTTACTGTGGAAAAAGATAAAAAACCCATACAATTTTAAACATTTTGATATTTCACAATTTGTGTTAAATGTAAATAGTGTTCAAATACCTAATTCAGCAATTAAAACCAGGTTTTCAGATGAAAATAATTGCTGTACAAGAGCATACAGTACACTTTTTTCAGGAACTGGAATTCACCACAATGATAAAGGTCATCAGATAACAAAGTCTATGTTTATTAATGGGTTTAGTAATGAATTTTTAGTAATGGATACATTTTTTATACTAGCTTTTGATTTAACTCCAGATGCATCTGGAAATAAAGTATGTCAAGGTTTACTAAGCCAGGGTACAGTTAGAATTGAGGCAAGGCTATCAAAACCATTTACATCTACACTAGAACCTTGTAAAAAATTTGTAAAAGAGTTTACTTACAAACTTCCAACCAAATAAATTATAAATGAAAATTTTGAAAATTACTCTTTTGGAACTGTACATAATGATAAAAGTAATACAGAATTAAGACAGGAGCTAGAAAAATTTGTTGTTATTATAACAAGTAATAAATTAAAAAGGAGTTTTTAAGAACTTGCGTTAATGAAATAAATAGAGTGTATGATTTGAGTCAGTCTGAGTTATGAACATTTTAGAAATAACTAGTGTTTTAAAATGCAACAAATTTACAAACAAATATTTTAAGAGAGTTTTTACTTTAGACAAAATTCCAAAAATAATAGAAAACCCACTTTTTTAATTGTAAGCACTGACAAGATAAAAGATCCAAGAACATATTGGTGTTTATATTCCAAAGCATGTTTGCACAGAATATTTTGATTCGTATGGCGGAGTTCCAGATAAACCGGAAATTTTGAAATATTGAAAAATCAGTGTATAATCTTTCATAAATGGCACATACAGGGTGTCCTTTCGGATGTATATGGACAATACTGTTGTGTTTATGGCTGGTATAGATGTTTTAGTTTAACTATGAAAACTTTTTTGAATGAATTTAGCAAAGATAATCATATAGAAAACGACAATCTGATTATTAATATGTTTTACAACTTATTTGGAAATTTAAATTTTTCACAATCTTGTGTACCTCAGCAATATAATTAATATTAAAAAGCTTTACTTAAAACGTAGTAATGGAAGATCAAGGTTTGAACACAAATTTGATGTTAAATTATACATATTTTCTCAACAAAAATCAGTCATTAAAAGTTCTTGTTGGTTTTGAGACAGAATTTCTTGCAGCGACTTACATTTTGCATTGGAAAAACGCCAGCTATTTTAAAATATCGTGTTTGGTGTAAATTCTATCAACAATTTTATGAAAGGTACTCGAAACAATCAATAAAGAATAAAAAATTATGTTTACAATATGGGTTAAGAATGGTTATTGGCCGATGCCTTAGCATTAACAAAGAGGAAACTGACACATTTTACAACTTCATAGATTTTCTTCAAGCTGTAATGAAACACAATAAAAATGCTGAATCAAATGTACTAAAATTATGAAATTAGGTAAAATTATGTATGAATATGTTATTCAATATAAAAACGTGTCAAGAAAAACATGTTATGATTAGAAAATAAAATAGAAATACTACTAGAATTTAAATTTCTGATAGCCAAGAATAACAATAAATGAAAAAATTTTTAAATTTTATTTAATTTGGTTGTTATTATGAATTACTTATATAAAGTGTAAATGATATATGTAAATTATAATATTTGTGTAAATGTATATATATGTAATACATTTACACAAATATTCTTATATATTGTTTTAGGCTATAAATTATTTCTTAATAGTTTTGGAAAATAGTCAGGATCTCCTTCTTGGTTATTTATTTCACAAATTTGTTGCTCCACTATATCTTCACCTAAGATTAGAAAGAGTGGTATGAGTTTTTCAGTTTCCATTAATTCCGCCTCATCTACAATGGATCTAATTTCATCAACTTGAATCTCATTTTGTTACTGACTATTGCAGTTTCATCAGTAAATGGAAATGTTGTTGAATCAGTTGCCATTTTTGTAAAATATCTTACCAAAATTGAATTAAAAATGATTTTTTTTTTTCCTTTATTAATTCAACAATTTAATTTTATTTCATATATAACTTTAGCCTAACATTTAATTCCATTACGTTAAAAGTTTACAAATAAAAAACAAAACAATAAATGTAATACTTAAAGCTAACATAAGAAATAATAATGTAGAGTTACAGACAGATCACACACATACTGAGCTTTTAAAAGTTATAAAAATTTTTTTAATGTAAAACTATAATTTAAATCACGACCTTAGTCTTAGCTGTGTGGTCTTATATTTTGTAAAATAGAAATAATGAACCAAAAATATATATATACCCATAAATTGTGTTCAATTTTAATAAAATGAATTATGATATTTTTAAATTTAAATTAATTAGAGTGTAAAATTTCCCTAATTTTCCTTTTGAATACAACAATATTTTCAATCACTTTAATTTCTTCCGGTAACTCATTGAAAATTTTCAAAGAATTGTACTAGAGTGAAAATCTAGACTTGTTCCTAGTATTGTAATTATGTATATCTATATTTCGATTTAATATAAAATTGTGCTTTAAACGGTTATTCACTATTTTAAAAGCTACCATATATAATTCATAATGACATATTTTCTTTAAACTTTCGTACTTTTCATTATATAATAAATGAAATAGAATATATGATGAGTATATATCAAATAATACGTGTTCACATAAGTATTTCCTAAGCCTTCTTAAAATAAACACATATGGCAAAATCTTTTTAGCAATGTGATCAATGTGGTCATGTCATTTGAACTTACTATCTATAATTAAACCTAAGTAATTCAACAATTTCACATTTTCAATTCTACTACCGTTAAAATAAGTATTAGGACATCTACAACTTTTATTTTCAAATATAATAGCTTTTGTATTATCTATATTTAGTAATAGCTTATGTTTAACGAGCCATTCATTTTTGATTATGTCATCATTTTCGATAGACTATTTTAGCTCTTCTTCCGTTTTTTCCGCATATTTTAAAAAAAGTTTCCGTTTTCCGTTTTTTCCGCATAAAGCTGAATGGCACCTTTTAATTTTAAGCGTGAGATATCATTAAAATATATTTTAAACAAATCCGGCCCGAAAATGGAACCCTGAGGAACTCCCTTGAAACTTATTTTAAGAGTGCTATATTCGTCATTGATTCGCACTTTTTGCGGTCGGTTTGCTAGGTATGAATTAGTATATAAAATCTGATTTGAGCTAAAATTTAACTTAGTTAATTTATGTAATAATATTTCATGATCCACGCAATCAAAAGCCTTACGAAGATCAAGGAATATACAGGCAACATACTTTCCTTCGTCCATTCCCTTAGATATAAAATCTGTTAAACTAAGGCACGCAGAGGTAGTGTTTGATTCGTTTTGAAAACCATATTGCTCATTAGTCATTACATAAAATTTGATTTGTTGCAATAAAAGAAATCATTCTATTTCTTATAATAATTTCAAAGATTTTTGAAAGTGCACTTAAAATTGACGCTGGCCTATAATTTGTTCTGGCCTATAGTTTGTTTATTTGTTTGTTCTACTACCCCTCTTGAAAATAGGCGTTATAGAGGCTATTTTAAGAGATTGTGTAAAAATTGATATTTCGAACGAAATATTAATAAATTTTACTAGAAATGGGGTCAACTCTGCCGAGAATTTTTAATAAACCTACTTGATATACCATCATAACCTGTGGCTGCATTTATTTTTAACATTTTTATTTCAGAAAATACTTCTTGTGGGCACGTTGGCGTTAACTCGAATGGCTGAAAGATAAGTCGATTAAACTTTGACATATATTCGAAATCAATTGGTTCATTTGGAATTTCCAACTCTTTTGTCACATTAACAAAGTATTCGTTCATTTCGTCCGCTATACTACTTTCATCATATGCCGTAATTTGACCTATTTCTAAGGCTATGATAGTACTTTTTGAATTTGAATCATTATTAAACATAATATTTTTACATAAAGTTCAGAGTTTTTTACCATTATTTGGGTGTTTGGCGCTTTGGGGTTCAGAAATTACTAATCAAAGAGGAACAATAATAGAAAATTTCATATTACCTTCTGATCTCTTAATTTTAAACAACGGCAATCCAACATATTTTTTACCCACAACTTCTTCACACACTTTGATTTATCAATTTGTTCGAGCAATTTGGCGCCAAAGTGCACCTGGTATATAATCGAAGATCTTTATGGCAGTGGTCATTTCCCAATTTCAATTAAAATACTCAATCAATCAAACCAATTACCTAATTTTATTCCTAAGTTTAAATTACATTTGGCTAATTGGAAAAAATATCAAGACAATATTAACACAAAGCTCTCTAATATCTCCGTTTCTGGAAATCGACCAATTACACTGCTGCCCTGTCGAAGTAAAGTTCTTGAAAAAATTGTTTCTACTCGAATACTTTGGTATCTTGAGAAATAAATACTAATAAAAGATAACCAAGTGGCCTTCAAACCCTCAAAAGGTACAATGGACTCCGTCTTATATATCGATCATTTAGGTCTATTATTCGATAAAAAGTGCAGCTGGAAAAGTCACATTGAGAATTTTTAAAAAGCAATATTAAGTAGGCTAAACATTGTAAAAATTTTTTCTAACAATAAAAGCTTAGCAAATGTCAACTCCAAAATCAACATAATACAGAACCTAATATTATCAAAAATCGACTACGGCTTACCAATATACGGAAAAACCAAATCCAAAACACATTTACAGGAACTAAATGCAGTGTACCACGCAGCAATTCGTATAGCTACTGGTGCTTTCCGTACAACACCTGTGGCCAATATGTTAATTGAAACGGTACTTCCATCCCTAAAAAACCGTTGCAGAATACTCACAATGAGAATTATACCTAAATTATTGTATTCTTATAACTCTCCCATACAAAATGAATTAAAGAATATTCTGAAAAGGAAAAAATGCTCAAAAATTGAATCTGCAATCTTATTTGCCACGGATCTAGCTAAGAAGCAACATGTTCCACTAAAGATTCCCAAAAAATTAGTTTCTATCTATCCTCCATGGAACTTGTGTAATACTGCAGTTAATCTTACAGTTGCCAATTATCCAAAAGAATTATCCGACAATTCAATATTCAGACAAGTATTTCTAGAAATTTCGCTTAACCTACATAACAAAGGATGGAAAATTTACTACATTGATGGGTCAAAAACAAAAACTTCAACCGGATACGCAGTCATAAATGACAAAAACCAAGTAAAAACGCTTAGTAGATTACACCCAGACTGATCTATATTCCACGCTGAAAATCATGGCATTTTGTCAGCCCTACTGGTAACATCAAAACTTAAGGGCAAATTTTGTGTTTGCTCTGACAGCCTTTCAGTACTAAAAGCCATAACAAATCTAAAGAATCACACTCCAATAATTAATTCCATCAGAGATATTCTAATCAAAAATCGTACAAAACTTCAACTTCTTTAGATTCATGGCCATGCTAATAATCTTGGCAATAACACAGCTGACAAGGAAGTAGAATATTTAACTATAGCCCCAATAATTACAGCAGACTGGTCCCTAAATAAATAAAATATGAAAAGGTTTCTTAAACAACAGTTCAGTAATATAAACTATGTAAACAGTACACATCAATAAACCCAAACAAAATCAAGGCTAACTTTCCCACGCAACTAAGCAAAAAAGAAATTACAAACTTTATTCGTCTTCGACTAGGTCATACAAAACTAACCAATGATTACCTGTTCTTAAAACCACTAATTAAACCAACTTGTCAACTTTGCAAAACACCTATAACAATAGAACACTTTCTTAATACTTGTCGATATTTTGATAATCACAGGAAAAAACTTTTTTCAAATGACCCTACAGAACTTCTCAAAGCTACAACTACAGAAAATATTATTCTAATAAACAAATTTTCAAAACTAACAAATCTATTTCACATCTAATCTAATCTAATCACATCAAATCTATTTTTTGTATACTAATTAAAAATGTTTGTAAACTTTCCAGCTGCACTTCGTTAAAAATAATTCAATTGTAACATACAGTTATTATAATAATAAAAAAAAAATGTAACAAATTAACAAAGCATAAAATAATATGCATATTTTTTATTTATATTCTAGAAAATTCTTATTTTTAATTTTATTTTTGTAATTTTTTTTCTTTTGTTAATATTATTTGTATATAGAATATTATTCAAAAAAAAGAAAAGAAGAAAAAAATTTTTTTGTTATTAACTTTCTGATAACAGAACAAAATACGAACCAAAGACCATGCAGTTAGTGCTCTTAATTCTTTTAGGTATAATATGTTTTTTTAATAAAATTTATATTATGTAAATTAAAATAAAAAAAATAAAATTATTTCAACTAAACTTTTTATATAACTTTCTAAAAAATTTTGAAAATTTAGCAATCTATTTAATTTTTAAATTTAATTTTTAAAGTATTGAAAAATTAAAATTAGAAGTATTTTAATATATGTAATTTTGAATTGATCTTTATTTATCAAAATAAATATTATTAACTTTTTTAATGTATTTTTTAATTTTGAATAGAGACATACATAAGCAAGTTATGTACCTAGTTGTCGCTGCGCCCAATTGTCGTTGGGTCGAGTTGTGCAGGGTCCGAGTTCTCCTATGGTCCCAATTGTCTGTTTACCATTTTCATCTAGCCCTGTAAAATAATTAACTTTAATATTTGTATCAATATCAAACATTATTGTAGTTGACAGTATAATAATTGTTTTGCATACATAACAAAAAGAAACAAGAGAAAACCTTAATTAAATGTTAAAATGTTCCAAAAATGGAGATAAAATGTGCAAAAAATAAATGTGTAAGACAATATTTTTTTAAAAATAAAGTTTTATATAATTTAAGTGGTACGAGTATTGAATTAATTGTTAAAGTTTTATACAAACAATAATTAGTTAGTACACAACCCCATGCCAATTTGCCAACTTCATTAATCTATCCCTAACAATTAATTTATCCCTACCCATGAAACCCTAAAATACTTTGATTTAAAACAAAATCGAAAATAAAAAAATATTGTGTGGAAAGAGTATATCAGTTGTTCGAGTATTGATAAATTAAGAACTTGACTTATTTTTATATAATGTATTTTAACATATTTATCTTTATATACTTCGAATAAAAGATTATTGCAGTTGCAGCAGAAGATCAGCTGTTTTACATATTTCGAAATTATTATGTATTTGAAAATATAATCTACATATATCTAAATATAATCTTTCATTGTTGTAGAATTAGAAGGTTTTAAATACGGAAAATATTGACATTTTTCACTGTATTTATAAAACAACTGTAATTTTTACATTAAATAATGTATCAATTTTATTTCATTTTCAAAATCGCAAATTTATAGTTCGAGATAATTATTTAAATATAAGCATGTGAGTAACTAAGTAGGGACTTGGGCCAGACAGGTCAGTAGGTCAAGGTCACCCAGAACAAGGTCAAATCGTAATTAGGTCAGACAGGAAGTAGGTTAACGTCATAAAAGTAGATCAGATAGGCGGCGACGGCCTTCAGACAAGTGTAGTTGTTTATAAAGATTGAATACTTGTTTTAAGTAAAAGGTAAACATTGAAATACTAAGAAAAAATGCTTTTCTTTATATCTTCATTTTTGAGATGAGATTATCCTTGTTTGTTTTTTCGTTTTTTGTTTTATGAAGTATTTAAAGAAGAGGAAAGAAAAACCATTAATTAATTGTTATGTAAGAATGTTAAAAAAAAATTTGAATAAAAAGAAAAAAAAACAGGAAATCAAAAATAACGTGGTACAGGTTTACTTCTTATTGATGTATACTTGGCTTAAGTAATAAGCGCATATGAAAAGTAGGAAGAAAAATTATTGATAAATGTAAAAGGAAAAAACCAAAAAAGTTTAAGCGTACAAGATACAACAATTTTAAAAGGTACAACGCATGCATCTTTAAAATTCATAAAGAAAAAGTGCAAACCTGTTTTTCGGTCTACATAATGATGATACCATTGAAAAAAGTGATGCGTTTTTACATGTACCTAACTATTTGTGTTGTTTTTTTTTTTTCTTTAAGTATTTAAAGAAGAGGAAAAAAAAACTAATAATTATTGTCAAAGAGTCGTGTAAGATATTTTTTGTTTGAAATAATGTTGGAGAAATATGAATGAAAAAAGGACAAACAGGAATTTAAAGCTATGGAAGTACTTAACGATTAACATGTTGCTCAGGTTCATTGTATGTTATATCATCTGGTTTCAAGTGATATACAGTAGGAATTAAACTTCCTTTTTCTAGTATAGCCAGCCCTTTTAGGAAATATTGCTTTTCATTTCCATTTAAAAATTGTAGGTCACCCACGAAAATTTGATTATCCATATTGAAAATTTACGGAAGAATGTTCATTAGAATAACTAAATTTACATTTATATTCACTTCGGAAAGGATATTTTCCTATAAATACAGGTTACCAGTGTTAGTTTTTAACTAATACAACTATGCTGTTTCACCCATTTAATATGATGGTGGCGGAGACTTCATGCTATAAGTAAAACCACTTTTATTCATAATTCAATAAAATATAAAAAACAAAATATACAACCACATATTTATAGAATAATTTGGTGTAATCCAGACAAAAATGCCGTTCCAAAATATATCAAAGATGTAGAATATAGTAATACTATTCCAGATTTTCATGATAATCAAAAATCTTTGTATATATTAATATTACTTACTCAAGATAGTAATAATATATTTCTATTAAGAAGTGATACATTTGGAAAAGTTTGTGTTATTGTACGAGACATCAATTACAACAATTTGGCAAAGAATATGAAATGTTTTAAGACCAATCGTCATATATTGCACCTATTAAAAACCTCTAAACTAAAATTCCAGAAAGTAATTATAAAATACTGGACCCTGAAGTAATTAAAAAAATTTGTGAAATAGCAATTACACAATTACGAAAGTATAGAAAGGAATTAAAATTACTCATTTGCCATAAAAAATCTATAAATAGCAAAAGAAAAATTATTATTCAACATGGTGAATTTTTACCTACACTTCTTGGTGCAGTAATATCAAGGATAATCGGAAATTATATAAAATGAATAATACAATATTTAACAAAATGATAATTCTTAAACCTGAGAATTATGACAAAATGAAGCAAAATGCAGACTTTGAACTCAATGAGTTGGATAAAATTATGAAAAAAATATTGATAAATAAACATCTTACGGACACTCGAAAATTGTATTTATACAGACAAAATCTATTTAAAATAAGAAACAAAAACGAGAACTTCCTAGAAATAAAGAGGAAAAAATAAAAATTAGGGAAACAAAAGGTACTCAAACTTGTGCAAAACCAATGTGCGGAATCTCAGACGCATTTTCCTGAATATAAAAATGTTGGAATACAAGTTGTACCTAAATAAGAAGAAGTATATGAAAAAGAAGCTGATGACGAAGTATTTGATGATGAAATTCAAGAAAATGTTTTAACAAAAGCATTATCAGCTGCTTCAGTTGGAGAACGTCTTAGAAAAATAAAATCAATTAAAAATCAAAATGTACAAATTTTTGAAACTGATACGGGAGACGTTATAACTGTTCCTTTAGATAGCCCAAGCCCACCAACGAAAAACAAAAAACTATAAATAGCAAAGAGTTGAATAATTCATCAAGACATGTTTTAAGGTCAGCTATAGCAGGTAATACTCAAACAGAACTTAATTTTGCAATTCGTAAGAATAAATCCGCAAGCTCGTGGACAACATACAAGTAAATAATGAATTTTATTTCACTTTACTCAGCGATTCATCTATGAACTATTATATTCAGGAAATTCATTATCGTCTTTTACAAATAAAACGAATAAAAACATGTGCGATTCAAGGTGGAAAGTCGGTATTTCAGAAATGTATTTTAATGATTTCGTTCCAAATGTGTATTGTGAAGAATGGGAAAAAAGTACTCAAATATTTATTAAAGGTATGCAGAAAGATATGATAGGAGTTGGAACATCATATATTCCATACATAGAAAAACAAATGATGTGCGACTACAAAGTTTTTCTACTACCAACACTAATTCAAAATATACGCACAATTAACAGGTTTACAAGAAAAGAAGTTGAACGACAGTTGATTTTTGGAATTTTTAATTTTATAAACTATTAAGTTCATTATACACAATCAGCAAAAGCTAAGGAGATGCCTGAAAATATAAGTTACACTACAATATGTGTAACTATGCCTAAAATAGATATAAAAATAAGAGCTTTTTATATACACAGATATAACTGAACCGCAAAAAATAGGTGATAAAGATGTTAGGTGTTTAAGATCTGTTAACATACAAAATGCTTTCACTGATACTATGTAAAAGAATTCAGTTATATTCAATATTGCAATGTGGAGAAATCATTTAATAAAATTTCATTACTTCTATGTGATAAATAAGCGATTTTACAAAACTATATATTGCTAGGGGCCTCTGTTAATAAGAAAACAAATTCTATGTTGAATCCCAATTCATATAATAGACAGTTGCAGTTTAGAAAAATAGAATTTATGGAAAAATTACAATCCGTAAAAAATCAGAGAACAAAACCAAATTCGTCAAAACACTAACTGAAATTATTTTTAAAATAACGCCAAAAAAGAATTAACTTGTATAAAGAGCCTGTAGTTGGTTTAAGTATATTTAGATTATTTGGTATTGTGAGTGAGAACTATTATGTCTATTTATTTATCGAGTTCGAAATAAATGTTTTAATGGTACGTGGTGGGGAAAACAGAATAGGTATTCGTAAAACATTCTTAAAATGCATATGCAGTTCATATTGAATCGTTGTAGGGTGCGTATTCATTGAATTTGTTAATTGTTTTTATATCTTAAGTTAAATTTATGATTAATCTATTTAAGCTGTAAATGCTATTATCATTTGCATAAACAAATTGATTTAGTAAAATTTTGTTAAGTTCTTTTATAATTTATACTACAAAAATTAAATATAATAAGAAATAAAAGATGAATTGCAATATTTGTAATGAAAAGATTGGTCGGCTAGATTCAACGAAGGTGCATAGGTCCCGATTGTAATTATTTTTATCATTGCGCATGTGTAAACTTAACAGTCGATGATGTTGAGTTCATGAAATCATTTGTTCACAAACATTTTCGATGCGAGAAGTGTACTATTATTCGTCGAAAATCTCTTCATTCTCAGGATACTCTACCACTTGTTCAACAGCAGGAACAACAGCAAAGTGGATTAAAAAATACAACAAAAAATATATCAAGAAAAGTTTATGAGAAAGAAATGCATAAAGTTACTGAGAAGCAGAAGTTTATTTCTAACAATCACCAGCACAACAAATTATTTTCTAATACTACAAAACCACAAATGAATCAAGGTAATAAGAAAAAGAAACAAAAATTAAATGAGAGTGAGATAATTAACATTGCAATTGCAACTGTGACTGGTAGTGATATTACTCTCAGTTCAAACAATGCTTGAATACAAAATAATTCTCATAAAATGAATGTTAATTCTGATACTATAACTATGCAGCATCTTTATGAAGAATTATTTAGTATAGAAAAATTAACAGTGTTTTTCTGAATATAATTAAGCAACTACAAGAAAATGTTAATATGAAGGATAAAGTTAATAAATTAGAGAGCAGATTAGACTGGTGGGAACAAAAAAAAACACAAAAATTCTATTGATGTTACTGGGATTCCAATTGATGATAACATTACTGCCATGCAAGTTGCACATAAAGTGTTGAATGATGGTGTAAATATAGATGTTCCTGATAACAAAATTGAGAAATGTTTTATAAAAAGGATAAAAAATAGAAAAACAAATAGTTCATTTAATGTGTTACGCATTGTTTTTACCTCAGCTGATACCAAGGCGAAAGTTATGGAAAAAAAGAAAGGAGAAGCTGAAACTTACTACAGATCTTTTTGGTGAAAGCGGTAAGAAAAATATTTACATTCATGATACATTCACGAAATACACACATGCATTGTTCTCAGGAGAAAGATGTTTAAAATAAAACACAAATATCAGTATATATGGTTTAGTAATTCTAATATTTTAATAAGAAAAACAGAAAATAGTAAAGCAATCGTTATAAAATATTTTGATGATTATGATGAAAATTATTATGTCTTTAAATAATTCTAATTTATGTGGTGTTGATGGTTTATCTAACCATTTATTAAAAAATATATGTTTAAATGTTGTGGATATTTTAGCGTACATGTTCAATTTGAGTGTTATATCTGGAGTATCCAGAACAGCTCAAAAAGGCAATTATTTTACCATTATTTAAGAATGGCCATGTAAAAGATATTGTGAACTGCAGACCAATTTCCATACTACCATCAATTTCAAAAATTTTTGAAAAAGTTATGAAAAATAAAGTGTTGTGTTTCTTAAATCAATCTAATTTCTTTAGTTAAATTCAATTTAATTTTATGAAGGGATTATCCACAGAAGATGCGCTTTTAGAATTTTGTACTAGTGTGCAAAAAGTGCTTGATATTAAGAAGTGTTGTGCAGCTTTCGACATGGTAAATAACGAAATTCTCTTAAAAAAACTAAAAAATTGGTAAAAATTGGTGAATGCTTCAGTAATAGTAGAATTATAGGAAGGGGAGTTCCACAAGGGTCTCTATCAGGGCCGATCCTTTTTTTAATTTATATCAATTCACTTTTCTAACAAGAATTTTCCGGCAAAGTAACTTACTCATATGTCACTGATAACCTAGTTAATTGAACTGCTAATATAAATAAAGCAATTGACTGCCAAACCTGATGTATATTTTCAGACTTCTGAGTGTGAACGATTTACTTTAAGAAATAGCAATTTCCTTTCTAATTTAAACTGTAAGTCTTTTGATGTCAATATTAACTGTAATGACAACTGTTTTAAAATTGATTTTGTTAATCACTTTAAATATCTTGGCATTACTATTGATGCTAACATGAACTGGTCTGAACATACAAAATTGTTAAAACATTGTTGTTTATTTTCTATCTACTTTACGGCAGTTTTATAAACTAAAAAATCTATGCTCTCGCAATATTCTAAAAACATTTTACTATGGAATCTTTCATTCTAAGATATGGTATTAGTTCCTGGGGTGCTGCTTATTATAATAATATCCATCCATTACTTATTCTGCAGAAGTGTGTAGTTAGAAAAATATGCAATAAAAGCCGTCTATACCATTCAGTTGATTTATTTAGAGAATTAAAAAATCTACCTGTGCGCCAGTTGTTTTATTTTAAAGTTTCAAAAATATTTTTTATTAAGTGCGGATATCTGAATAGTAGAATTTCAAATGATTATAATTTACGTATTAATAATAGCCAGTTTATTTACATTCCGTCGTTCCGCACTACTAATTACCATAATTGTTACGACATCGTATCAGCCCGACTTTTAAATAAATTTCCAGAATTATTAAGGTATACGTGAAACCTAAACACATTTGTGAGGTTATTAAAATCTTAGCTTCTGAATTTTGGGCATAAAGAAATTGAAATTTTGCTAGAGAATCCTGTTTAGTTTATAGTTTATTTTTTGCCATTCATTTGCTACTTGTATTTTTTGCATTATATAATTCTAATTAATAATTTTATACTAATTAATTTAATTTAAATTGTTAACCATACATAACTTTTTAAAATTTTTAGTTTATAATATTATTGTTATTATAATTAATACAAATATGAATTGAAGTGACATTTAACACTATTTTTTGTACTACAGTAAAATAAAAAATGTCACTATAACTGTTTCCCTTTTTATTTTAGAATAATTATTAATATTACTTTGTAATCCTGGTGAAATTAAATAATCTTTCTATATTTAATTGAATTATGTATTATATAACATATCTGGGGTTTCGGTAGCCCAGTGGGTAGGCGTGTGGCGTATTAACCGAAG
Source organism: Poecilobothrus nobilitatus (assembly GCA_947095535.1). Classification (NCBI taxonomy): domain Eukaryota; kingdom Metazoa; phylum Arthropoda; class Insecta; order Diptera; family Dolichopodidae; genus Poecilobothrus; species Poecilobothrus nobilitatus. The sequence goes on from OX352772.1 coordinate 219,491,176, forward strand.
GAGTGTGGATTCGATCCCTGCACAGGTCGTAAGTGGTTTTTCTTTGCATACCCCCCTTACGACCAAATATAATGTAAATATATAGTATATAATACAAACAAAATAAATAATATTAGTATATAATTTAATAATAGTATAAAAACCTATAATGACCTTAGTAGCCGATGGTTCAATAATATTGCATTATATTTATGTATGTAATAAATAAATATTATATTATCTGAATTGTAGCTATTTATAAAAGTAAATAAAGAAAACATCTAAATCTAAAATAAAAATGCACAAACAAAGTTTGAAGCAAAATTCAGTTCAATTTTTTTATAGGTAGATTTTTTTATTGTCTGTAACAATATTGCCGTTGTTCGTTTTACCTTGTCCTAATATAAAAAATTTAAAATCTGAAAACATCGTATATTTGGCACACAATCCTTGATTAAGATTGTACATGGTATAGAGGGCGAGAAAACCGTACAAATATTACCACAATTGAGCAAATGGCAGCCCTGCATAAGATTAACATACAAAATATTTAAAAATAATAAATTATTCTAATTTAATTTTGGTTGTAAAAACTGCTGTATACTAAAATTTAAGTACTTATCTGAGAAGAAATTGAAATCAAAAAAGACGCTTCAAATAATATACAAACATTCATACATAAATGCAACAATTTAATATTTAATTTTATTATTATTAATTTAATTTAATTATTAAAATTATGTATAGCTTTTATAGTAGAAAAATCGTAAAAGATATGTAGTTACTGATGTTAAAAGTTTCAAACGGAATTCATAATACGTAGTGTGTGGCTGAAAACTACTAAATTATAATTATAGATTTTATTTTTATTCATAATGGAGTGAGTATACTATAAGTATTATTTAATTCAATCAGGTAGCGGACTTGATGATATCGGTCCTTTATTACAACCAACCGTATATTTTCAAAGAGGTCGTGGATTGGGAAGCTTTTTTGGAGAACTTTTTAGATATTTGAAACCATTATTTACTTCAGGCACTGATATTGTGCAAAAAGAGGTTGTTAACTCTGGTATCAATACTTTATCTGATATTCCATATGATGCAAATGTAAAATAAGTTATGCAAGATCGTAGTAAAGAGATTGTTAAAAATGTACGACGTGGTGCCGTACGAAAATTGAATGAAATGTATGGTTCTGGTATAAGAAAACGAAAAGCTGTAAAAAAACCATTCATTAAAAATTTAAATTATTTTACGATATTTTGCAAAGCTAATAACAAAAAGAAACAAAGAAATATTTTTGATTAATTGTGATTGAGTGTATGAAATCTGAGTTGGATTTTTAAAACCCAACCTATTCAGTCTAGCATTAGATCTGTTTTACGATCTGAAGAAGTTTCCTACAATCCTACTACTTCTTTAGATAACCCTTCAACTATTGAATTTGTTTCACTGGGTCATGGCGATACATATAAAGATTTGTCTTCTACATATTTGATACCAAAAGTACAGATCTTAAAGAAAGATGGACAACATTGAAATAATGATAAAACTGCTGATGGAATAATAATACAACCAAGTATAGTTAATAACATTTTACATTCTTTAATAAAACAATGTAATGTTCAATTAAATGGACAAAATATAACACCATCTGATGGAAATTATCACTATAGAGCTTATATTATTAATCATTATTGACCTATGGTACAGATGCTGCTGCAACTCATTTAGAATGTGCAGGATGGATTTTAGATATAGAAAATATATAGCAAAATCTGATAATAATGTATCAAAAGGGCGCGAAGAATTGTATCATAATAGCAGTGTAGTGGAACTTATGGCTAAACTACCCGTAGATATGTTTAATCAATCTGCTCCACTTATAAATAATGTTGACATTCGTATAAAACCAAGATTCGTGATAAAACCAAGATTCGTGAAAAACCAGATTTTTATCTATTTGCTGACGATTACCACGCTAATCACAATTAAAAATTATAGAAGTCACGCTATTTATCAGGTATGTTGCCGTTAATCCGAGCGGTAGCCAGTTAGGACACAATGCTGTGCTTGGGAAATCTAATGCTAAATATAATTATAAAGGCTTTGAAGTAAAAAGTTTTCCAATTTTAATGAAAAGCTTATCAATATCACTTGATAATGTTTTTATTGGACAGTTGCCAAACACAATAATTTTTTGTGTGACAGAAAATGTGGGTTACTGTGGAAAAAGATAAAACAACCCATACAATTTTAAATATTTTGATATTTCACAATTTGTGTTAAATGTAAATAGTGTTCAAATACCTAATTCAGCAATTAAAACCAGGTTTTCAGATGAAAATAATTGCTCTACAAGAGCATACACTACACTTTTTTCAGGAACTGTAATTCACCACAATGATAAAGGTTATCAGATAACAAAGTCTATGTTTAGTAATGGGTTTGGTAATGGATTTTTAGTAATGGATACATTTTTTATACTAGCTTTTGATTTAACTCCAGATGCATCTGGAAATAAAGTATGTCAAGGTTTACTAAGCCAGGGTACAGTTAGAATTGAGGCAAGGCTATCAAAACCATTTACATCTACACTAGAACCTTGTAAAAAATTTGTAAAAGAGTTTACTTACAAACTTCCAACCAAAGAAATTATAAATGAAAATTTTGAAAATTACTCTTTTGGAACTGTACATAATGATAAAAGTTATACAGAATTAAGACAGGAGCTAGAAAAATTTGTTGTTATTATAACAAGTAATAAATTAAAAAGGAGTTTTTAAGAACTTACGTTAATGAAATAAGTAGAGTGTATGATTTGAGTCAGTCTGAGTTATGAACATTTTAGAAATAACTAGTGTTTTAAAATGCAACAAATTTACAAACAAATATTTTAAGAGAGTTTTTACTTTAGACAAAATTCCAAAAATAATAGAAAACCCACTTTTTTAATTGTAAGCACTGACAAGATAAAAGATCCAAGAACATATTGGTGTTTATATTCCAAAGCATGTTTGCACAGAATATTTTGATTCGTATGGCGGAGTTCCAGATAAACCGGAAATTTTGAAATATTGAAAAATCAGTGTATAATTTTTCATAAATGGCACATACAGGGTGTCCTTTCGGATGTATGTGGACAATACTGTTGTGTTTATGGCTGGTATAGATGTTTTAGTTTAACTATGAAAACTTTTTTGAATGAATTTAGCAAAAATAATCATATAGAAAACGACAATCTGATTATTAATATGTTTTACAACTTATTTGGAAATTTAAATTTTTCACAATCTTGTGTACCTCAGCAATATAATTAATATTAAAAGGCTTTACTTAAAACGTAGTAATGGAAGATCAAGGTTCGAACACAAATTTGATGTTAAATTATACATATTTTCTCAACAAAAATCAGTCATTAAAAGTTCTTGTTGGTTTTGAGACAGAATTTCTTGCAGAGACTTACATTTTGCATTGGAAAAACGCCAGCTATTTTAAAATATCGTGTTTGGTGTAAATTCTATCAACAATTTTATGAAAGGTACTCGAAACAATCAATAAAGAATAAAAAATTATGTTTACAATATGGGTTAAGAATGGTTATTGGCCGATGCCTTAGCATTAACAAAGAGGAAACTGACACATTTTACAACTTCATAGAGTTTCTTCAAGCTGTAATGATACACAATAAAAATGCTGAATCAAATATACTAAAATTATCAAATTATGTATGAGTATGTTATTCAATATAAAAACGTGTCAAGAAAAAAATGTTATGATTAGAAAATAAAATAGAAATACTACTAGAATTTAAATTTCTGATAGCCAAGAATAACAATAAATGAAAAAATTTTTAAATTTTATTTAATTTGGTTGTTATTATGAATTACTTATATAAAGTGTAAATGATATATGTAAATTATAATATTTGTGTAAATGTATATATATGTAATACATTTACACAAATATTCTTATATATTGTTTTAGGCTATAAATTATTTCTTAATAGTTTTGGAAAATAGTCAGGATCTCCTTCTTGGTTATTTATTTCACAAATTTGTTGCTCCACTATATCTTCACCTAAGATTAGAAAGAGTGGTATGAATTTTTCAGTTTCCATTAATTCCGCCTCATCTACAATGGATCTAATTTCATTAACTTGAATCTCATTTTGTTACTGACTATTGCAGTTTCATCAGTAAATGGAAATGTTGTTGAATCAGTTGCCATTTTTGTAAAATATCCTACCAAAATTGAATTAAAAATGATTTTTTTTTTCCTTTACTAATTCAACAATTTAATTTTATTTCATATATAACTTAAGCCTAACATTTAATTCCATTACGTTAAAAGTTTACAAATAAAAAACAAAACAATAAATGTAATACTTAAAGCTAACATAAGAAATAATAATGTAGAGTTACAGACAGATCACAAAAATACTGAGCTTTTAAAAGTTATAAAAATTTTTTTAATGTAAAACTATAATTTAAATCACGACCTTAGTCTTAGCTGTGTGGTCTTATATTTTGTAAAATAGAAAAACGATTAACTATTTAGCTAATATGTGTTAGCTTAATACTTTATATTTAAGATGAGTAATTAACCAAAAATATATAAATACCCATAAATTGTGTTCAATTTTAATAAAATGAATTATGATATTTTTAAATTTAAATTAATTAGAGTGTAAAATTTCCCTAATTTTCCTTTTGAATAAGCATAAAGCTGAATGGCACCTTTTAATTTTAAGCGTGAGATATCATTTAAATATATTTTAAACAAATCCGGCCCGAAAATGAAACCCTGAGGAACTCCCTTGAAACTTATTTTAAGAGTGCTATATTCGTCATTGATTCGCACTTTTTGCGGTCGGTTTGCTAGGTATGAATTAGTGTATAAAATCTGATTTGAGCTAAAATTTAATTTAGTTAATTTATGTAATAATATTTCATGATCCACGCAATCAAAAGCCTTACGAAGATCAAGGAATATACAGGCAACATACTTTCCTTCGTCCATTCCCTTAGATATAAAATCTGTTAAACTAAGGCACGCAGAGGTAGTATTTGATTCGTTTTGAAAACCATATTGCTCATTAGTCATTACATAAAATTTGATTTATTGCAATAAAAGAACTCATTCTATTTCTTATAATAATTTCAAAGATTTTTGAAAGTGCACTTAAAATTGACGCTGGCCTATAATTTGTTTTATTCGTTCTACTACCCCTCTTGAAAATAGGCGTTATAGAGGCTATTTTAAGAGATTGTGTAAAAATTGATATTTCGAACGAAATATTAATAAATTTTACTAGAAATGGGGTCAACTCTGCCGAGAATTTTTAATAAACCTACTTGATATACCATCATAACCTGTAGCTGCATTTATTTTTAACATTTTTATTTCAGAAAATACTTCTTGTGGGCACGTTGGCGTTAACTCGAATGGCTGAAATATAAGGCGATTAAACTTTGACATATATTCGAAATCAATTGGTTTATTTGGAATTTCCAACTCTTTTGTCACATTAACAAAGTATTCGTTCATTTCGTCCGCTATACTACTTTCATCATATGCCGTAATTTGACCTATTTCTAAGTCTATGATAGTACTTTTTGAATTTGAATCATTATTAAACATAATATTTTTATATAAAGTTCAAAGTTTTTTACCATTATTTGGGTGTTTAGCAATTTCATTACAGCAATATTCTTTTTTAGCCTTGATTATTAGTTTATTTACTTTAGTTTTATATTTTTCATACAATTTTTGCACATAACTGTCATATGGATATTGTTTCTTAAACTTAAAGACTGAGTCGCGAATTTTCATATTATCTATGATTTCTTCGGTCATCCAGACATTTTTCCTTTGATGTTTTCTAATACGAAACGTCAATAATAATAATTAAATAATAATTTTCTGAATATTATTCTTTACTATATTACTTAACTCCTCAAAAAAATTATCGAAATTCGAAAACTGATCAAAATTTGATCAAATGGAGTTAATTGGTATATTATCATCATTTAAAATGGGTTTGAATTGACGTTTGTTTTCCATCAACGGTTTTTTATTTATGCTTATGAAAAACTGTTGATGGTCAGACAAATATGTCTCTGAAATATACAGAAAATACTCATTTCTATAAACATATAAATCTATCGGATATTAGGTGATCAATTATTGTTTTAGATTCTTTTGAAATTCTCGTAGCATATTGTTCAACAATTTTATTATATATAAGGAAACCATTACTTAGCAAAATATCAGTATACATTTTCACTTCTGTATGATTTTTATTAAGTAAATTAATGTTAAGATCCCCGAGAATAATAGACTGTCTGAATTTACTTGTATATTCATCTAATTTATTTATAAAATTTTCGAACGTTATTTTATGAGATTTATAAATGCCAAATATATTAAAATTTTGCTTAGGAAACTGCTAGGAAACTTGATTTTTCAAACTCTTCCTCAAAAAGTTCACTACTACTTATTTCTTCCCTAACGTATATTGCAACTCCGCCGTATGACATTTCTCTATTTGAAAAGTATGCGTTGGAATCTGGTAAATTAAAAACTTATTACCGATATAGCCATATTTCAGATAGCACAATTACATGAATAGATATATCACACGATTTTATTAATTCTTCTAAATTATCTAATTTATTTCGCAAGCTTTGTATATTTATTTAACTTTTATATTGTCATAGACATTAGTCATATCAGCTGTTTCCATACTGAGTAAAATAAATCAATTATTATGTAGATAAATATTATGTTATGTATTATATTTACGCAGAAACCTTCAAAATATTTTTTGTCATTATTATAAGTGTAGTAGTAAATTGTTTTTGTAAACTAGAAATTGCTTTTCTTTAATATATAAAATTTAATAAAGAAAATTGTTTTTCTTTAATATATAAAGATTGCACATAGAAAATGTTATTTATAATTAGAGTACTTTTTTTTTATTACAAAAAAGAAATAGATGTATTAAAATTAAAGAAATATTAGTGTTAAAATATTGTAATTAAAAATATTGTATATAAATTTGATTGTTTTTCCTATAAATAAAATGTTTAATATTAAAAATGTTTTTGTTTAAAATATAATAATTATTGTTTAAATATTGTGATTTAAAAGAATTTAATGCATTTAATATCATAGTAAAATATAGTATAGTTAATTTCATAAGAAGTGTAAATTTTTTATTTATTTTTTTTTTCTTTATTATTATAATTTCTAAATCTAATACAATAAAATATAAATTCATTAAGTTTACTTTATGTTTTTGTGACAGTTTATAAAAATTAGTTTTAGAAAAAATTATGTGTCTTATAAGCCTAAGCTATTATAGCTGTCTGGCTTTCATAATTTTGTGTGTTTTTACTATAAGTACATATATTTAATTCAGTTTAATATGTTTAGTAGTATTCGCCCGCCCCTCGAAATTCGAGGTGTTTTAATTAGCAATTACAATACAATATATACAGTATAGTTTCTTTATGATTTTATTTAAAATGTAAAAATACAATTTTCAATAATTAAAGCCTTTATGAATTTAAAATTTCTTTGTAAATAATATTTTTTGTAAAAACACGATTATTATTATCTTTTAGAAGTTGCCCTTGATTTATTGAGTATTGGAAACTCAATATATACCTATTATATATGTATATATTATAAGAAGCCTAAGATGATAAATCATTGAGTAAAAGGGTTTTAAATATCTATTTTATACAGATTAAATATTATTATGATATTATGATATGTAAGAATTTATTTCGTTTAAAATATAAAAAAAAAAAACAAAAAAAAACAGAACTGAATCGAACTTGCAAAATCAAAAAGCAACTATTAACAACCCCACACTCTACCACTATACTAAACACTAAACTAAAATTTTAATCTTTATAATCAGTTATATTGTGAAATTCCTACTCCTACCATACAACCAATATTTTAAAATTTTTAATCGAAAAGAAAAATAAAACAAAAATTTAACGGAATCAAAGACCGTCTTTTTTAAAAATGTATAATATAGGTATAGATTATACATATTATATGATACATATGTATATACTTTACATGGGTTTTTTATAAAAATGGAAAATTATTAATGAAAATTAGAAAATTTTGGAAAAATATTAATTTTGTAAGATGGCTATACTGAATATTTATCATTTAAAAAGAGAAAAATGAAAGTTGGTTGGTAAATCATTGAGTAAAATGGTCATATAAAATATTAGAAATAAAAAAAAAAAAAAAAAATAGAACAGAATCGAACTTGTGAACTAAACACTTCTCAAATTTAAGAAGCGGCCATTCTACCACTGCACCAAACTCCCCACTGAAGTTTTGACGTTTATATTCAATTTTATTGAGAAATTTCTATTTCCCACCATGCAAAATATATTTTAAAATTTTTTTTATGTTTTTAGAAAAAAAACAAAAAGCAAAAACAACAAAACAAAATTTAAAATTCAACGGAATAAAAGAGCGTCGTTTTTGAATATGTGTATTATAGGTATAGATTATACATATTATATGATACATATGCATATACTTTACATGGGTTTTTTATAAAAATGGAAAATTATTAATGAAAATTAGAAAATTTTGGAAAAATATTAATTTTGTAAGATGGCTATACTGAATATTTATCATTTAAAAAGAAAAAAATGAAAGTTGGTTGGTAAATCATTGAGTAAAATGGTCATATAAAATTTAGAAATAAAAAAAAAAAAAAAATAGAACAGAATCGAACTTGTGAACTAAACACTTCTCAAATTTAAGAAGCGGCCATTCTACCACTGTACCAAACTCCCCACTGAAGTTTTGACGTTTATATTCAATTTTATTGAGAAATTTCTATTTCCCACCATGCAAAATATATTTTAAAATTTTTTTTATGTTTTTAGAAAAAAAACAAAAAGCAAAAACAACAAAACAAAATTTAAAATTCAACGGAATAAAAGAGCGTCGTTTTTGAATATGTATATTATAGGTATAGATTATACATATTATATGATACATATGTATATACTTTACATGGGTTTTTTATAAAAATGGAAAATTATTAATGAAAATTAGAAAATTTTTGAAAAATATTAATTTTGTAAGATGGCTATACTGAATATTTATCATTTAAAAAGAAAAAAATGAAAGTTGGTTGGTAAATCATTGAGTAAAATGGTTTTAAATGTCTGTCATTTACAGATTAAATATTATGATGATATGTAAGAATTTATTTCATATAAAATATTAGAAATAAAAAAAAAAAAAAAAAATAGAACAGAATCGAACTTGTGAACTAAACACTTCTCAAATTTAAGAAGCGGCCACTCTACCACTGCACCAAACTCCCCACTGAAGTTTTGACGTTTATATTCAATTTTATTGAGAAATTTCTATTTCCCACCATGCAAAATATATTTTAAAATTTTTTTTATGTTTTTAGAAAAAAAACAAAAAGCAAAAACAACAAAACAAAATTTAAAATTCAACGGAATAAAAGAGCGTCGTTTTTGAATATGTATATTATAGGTATAGATTATACATAATATATGATACATATGTATATACTTTACATGGGTTTTTTATAAAAATGGAAAATTATTAATGAAAATTAGAAAATTTTGGAAAAATATTAATTTTGTAAGATGGCTATACTGAATATTTATCATTTAAAAAGAAAAAAATGAAAGTTGGTTGGTAAATCATTGAGAAAAATGGTCATATAAAATATTAGAAATAAAAAAAAAAAAAAAAAATAGAACAGAATCGAACTTGTGAACTAAACACTTCTCAAATTTAAGAAGCGGCCATTCTACCACTGCACCAAACTCCCCACTGAAGTTTTGACGTTTATATTCAATTTTATTGAGAAATTTCTATTTCCCACCATGCAAAATATATTTTAAAATTTTTTTTATGTTTTTAGAAAAAAAACAAAAAGCAAAAACAACAAAACAAAATTTAAAATTCAACGGAATAAAAGAGCGTCGTTTTTGAATATGTATATTATAGGTATAGATTATACATATTATATGATACATATGTATATACTTTACATGGGTTTTTTATAAAAATGGAAAATTATTAATGAAAATTAGAAAATTTTGGAAAAATATTAATTTTATAAGATGGCTATACTGAATATTTATCATTTAAAAAGAAAAAAATGAAAGTTGGTTGGTAAATCATTGAGTAAAATAGTTTTAAATGTCTGTCATTTACAGATTAAATATTATGATATGTAAGAATTTATTTCATATAAAATATTAGAAATAAAAAAAAAAAAAAAAATAGAACAGAATCGAACTTGTGAACTAAACACTTCTCAAATTTAAGAAGCGGCCACTCTACCACTGCACCAAACTCCCCACTGAAGTTTTGACGTTTATATTCAATTTTATTGAGAAATTTCTATTTCCCACCATGCAAAATATATTTTAAAATTTTTTTTATGTTTTTAGAAAAAAAACAAAAAGCAAAAACAACAAAACAAAATTTAAAATTCAACGGAATAAAAGAGCGTCGTTTTTGAATATGTATATTATAGGTATAGATTATACATATTATATGATACATATGTATATACTTTACATGGGTTTTTTATAAAAATGGAAAATTATTAATGAAAATTAGAAAATTTTGGAAAAATATTAATTTTGTAAGATGGCTATACTGAATATTTATCATTTAAAAAGAAAAAAATGAAAGTTGGTTGGTAAATCATTGAGAAAAATGGTCATATAAAATATTAGAAATAAAAAAAAAAAAAAAAAAATAGAACAGAATCGAACTTGTGAACTAAACACTTCTCAAATTTAAGAAGCGGCCATTCTACCACTGCACCAAACTCCCCACTGAAGTTTTGACGTTTATATTCAATTTTATTGAGAAATTTCTATTTCCCACCATGCAAAATATATTTTAAAATTTTTTTTATGTTTTTAGAAAAAAAACAAAAAGCAAAAACAACAAAACAAAATTTAAAATTCAACGGAATAAAAGAGCGTCGTTTTTGAATATGTATATTATAGGTATAGATTATACATATTATATGATACATATGTATATACTTTACATGGGTTTTTTATAAAAATGGAAAATTATTAATGAAAATTAGAAAATTTTGGAAAAATATTAATTTTGTAAGATGGCTATACTGAATATTTATCATTTAAAAAGAAAAAAATGAAAGTTGGTTGGTAAATCATTGAGTAAAATGGTTTTAAATGTCTGTCATTTACCGATTAAATATTATGATATGTAAGAATTTATTTCATATAAAATATTAGAAATAAAAAAAAAAAAAAAATAGAACAGAATCGAACTTGTGAACTAAACACTTCTCAAATTTAAGAAGCGGCCACTCTACCACTGCACCAAACTCCCCACTGAAGTTTTGACGTTTATATTCAATTTTATTGAGAAATTTCTATTTCCCACCATGCAAAATATATTTTAAAATTTTTTTTATGTTTTTAGAAAAAAAACAAAAAGCAAAAACAACAAAACAAAATTTAAAATTCAACGGAATAAAAGAGCGTCGTTTTTGAATATGTGTATTATAGGTATAGATTATACATATTATATGATACATATGTATATACTTTACATGGGTTTTTTATAAAAATGGAAAATTATTAATGAAAATTAGAAAATTTTGGAAAAATATTAATTTTGTAAGATGGCTATACTGAATATTTATCATTTAAAAAGAAAAAAATGAAAGTTGGTTGGTAAATCATTGAGTAAAATGGTCATATAAAATTTAGAAATAAAAAAAAAAAAAAAAATAGAACAGAATCGAACTTGTGAACTAAACACTTCTCAAATTTAAGAAGCGGCCATTCTACCACTGTACCAAACTCCCCACTGAAGTTTTGACGTTTATATTCAATTTTATTGAGAAATTTCTATTTCCCACCATGCAAAATATATTTTAAAATTTTTTTTATGTTTTTAGAAAAAAAACAAAAAGCAAAAACAACAAAACAAAATTTAAAATTCAACGGAATAAAAGAGCGTCGTTTTTGAATATGTATATTATAGGTATAGATTATACATATTATATGATACATATGTATATACTTTACATGGGTTTTTTATAAAAATGGAAAATTATTAATGAAAATTAGAAAATTTTTGAAAAATATTAATTTTGTAAGATGGCTATACTGAATATTTATCATTTAAAAAGAAAAAAATGAAAGTTGGTTGGTAAATCATTGAGTAAAATGGTTTTAAATGTCTGTCATTTACAGATTAAATATTATGATGATATGTAAGAATTTATTTCATATAAAATATTAGAAATAAAAAAAAAAAAAAAAAAATAGAACAGAATCGAACTTGTGAACTAAACACTTCTCAAATTTAAGAAGCGGCCACTCTACCACTGCACCAAACTCCCCACTGAAGTTTTGACGTTTATATTCAATTTTATTGAGAAATTTCTATTTCCCACCATGCAAAATATATTTTAAAATTTTTTTTATGTTTTTAGAAAAAAAACAAAAAGCAAAAACAACAAAACAAAATTTAAAATTCAACGGAATAAAAGAGCGTCGTTTTTGAATATGTATATTATAGGTATAGATTATACATATTATATGATACATATGTATATACTTTACATGGGTTTTTTATAAAAATGGAAAATTATTAATGAAAATTAGAAAATTTTGGAAAAATATTAATTTTGTAAGATGGCTATACTGAATATTTATCATTTAAAAAGAAAAAAATGAAAGTTGGTTGGTAAATCATTGAGAAAAATGGTCATATAAAATATTAGAAATAAAAAAAAAAAAAAAAAAATAGAACAGAATCGAACTTGTGAACTAAACACTTCTCAAATTTAAGAAGCGGCCATTCTACCACTGCACCAAACTCCCCACTGAAGTTTTGACGTTTATATTCAATTTTATTGAGAAATTTCTATTTCCCACCATGCAAAATATATTTTAAAATTTTTTTTATGTTTTTAGAAAAAAAACAAAAAGCAAAAACAACAAAACAAAATTTAAAATTCAACGGAATAAAAGAGCGTCGTTTTTGAATATGTATATTATAGGTATAGATTATACATATTATATGATACATATGTATATACTTTACATGGGTTTTTTATAAAAATGGAAAATTATTAATGAAAATTAGAAAATTTTGGAAAAATATTAATTTTGTAAGATGGCTATACTGAATATTTATCATTTAAAAAGAAAAAAATGAAAGTTGGTTGGTAAATCATTGAGTAAAATGGTTTTAAATGTCTGTCATTTACAGATTAAATATTATGATATGTAAGAATTTATTTCATATAAAATATTAGAAATAAAAAAAAAAAAAAAAATAGAACATATATTTTAAAATTTTTTTTATGTTTTTAGAAAAAAAACAAAAAGCAAAAACAACAAAACAAAATTTAAAATTCAACGGAATAAAAGAGCGTCGTTTTTGAATATGTATATTATAGGTATAGATTATATATATTATATGATACATATGTATATACTTTACATGGGTTTTTTATAAAAATGGAAAATTATTAATGAAAATTAGAAAATTTTGGAAAAATATTAATTTTGTAAGATGGCTATACTGAATATTTATCATTTAAAAAGAAAAAAATGAAAGTTGGTTGGTAAATCATTGAGTAAAATGGTTTTAAATGTCTGTCATTTACAGATTAAATATTATGATATGTAAGAATTTATTTCATATAAAATATTAGAAATAAAAAAAAAAAAAAAAAATAGAACAGAATCGAACTTGTGAACTAAACACTTCTCAAATTTAAGAAGCGGCCACTCTACCACTGCACCAAACTCCCCACTGAAGTTTTGACGTTTATATTCAATTTTATTGAGAAATTTCTATTTCCCACCATGCAAAATATATTTTAAAATTTTTTTTATGTTTTTAGAAAAAAAACAAAAAGCAAAAACAACAAAACAAAATTTAAAATTCAACGGAATAAAAGAGCGTCGTTGTTGAATATGTATATTATAGGTATAGATTATACATATTATATGATACATATGTATATACTTTACATGGGTTTTTTATAAAAATGGAAAATTATTAATGAAAATTAGAAAATTTTGGAAAAATATTAATTTTGTAAGATGGCTATACTGAATATTTATCATTTAAAAAGAAAAAAATGAAAGTTGGTTGGTAAATCATTGAGTAAAATGGTTTTAAACGTCTGTCATTTACAGATTAAATATTATGATATGTAAGAATTTATTTCATATAAAATATTAGAAATAAAAAAAAAAAAAAAAATAGAACAGAATCGAACTTGTGAAGTAAACACTTCTCAAATTTAAGAAGCGGCCACTCTACCACTGCACCAAACTCCCCACTGAAGTTTTGACGTTTATATTCAATTTTATTGAGAAATTTCTATTTCCCACAATGCAAAATATATTTTAAAATTATTTTTATGTTTTTAGAAAAAAAACAAAAAGCAAAAACAACAAAACAAAATTTAAAATTCAACGGAATAAAAGAGCGTCGTTTTTGAATATGTATATTATAGGTATAGATTATACATATTATATGTTACATATGTATATACTTTACATGGGTTTTTTATAAAAATGGAAAATTATTAATGAAAATTAGAAAATTTTGGAAAAATATTAATTTTGTAAGATGGCTATACTGAATATTTATCATTTAAAAAGAAAAAAATGAAAGTTGGTTGGTAAATCATTGAGTAAAATGGTTTTAAATGTCTGTCATTTACAGATTAAATATTATGATATGTAAGAATTTATTTCATATAAAATATTAGAAATAAAAAAAAAAAAAAAAAATAGAACAGAATCGAACTTGTGAACTAAACACTTCTCAAATTTAAGAAGCGGCCACTCTACCACTGCACCAAACTCCCCACTGAAGTTTTGACGTTTATATTCAATTTTATTGAGAAATTTCTATTTCCCACCATGCAAAATATATTTTAAAATTTTTTTTATGTTTTTAGAAAAAAAACAAAAAGCAAAAACAACAAAACAAAATTTAAAATTCAACGGAATAAAAGAGCGTCGTTTTTGAATATGTATATTATAGGTATAGATTATACATATTATATGATACATATGTATATACTTTACATGGGTTTTTTATAAAAATGGAAAATTATTAATGAAAATTAGAAAATTTTGGAAAAATATTAATTTTGTAAGATGGCTATACTGAATATTTATCATTTAAAAAGAAAAAAATGAAAGTTGGTTGGTAAATCATTGAGTAAAATGGTTTTAAATGTCTGTCATTTACAGATTAAATATTATGATATGTAAGAATTTATTTCATATAAAATATTAGAAATAAAAAAAAAAAAAAAAATAGAACATATATTTTAAAATTTTTTTTATGTTTTTAGAAAAAAAACAAAAAGCAAAAACAACAAAACAAAATTTAAAATTCAACGGAATAAAAGAGCGTCGTTTTTGAATATGTATATTATAGGTATAGATTATATATATTATATGATACATATGTATATACTTTACATGGGTTTTTTATAAAAATGGAAAATTATTAATGAAAATTAGAAAATTTTGGAAAAATATTAATTTTGTAAGATGGCTATACTGAATATTTATCATTTAAAAAGAAAAAAATGAAAGTTGGTTGGTAAATCATTGAGTAAAATGGTTTTAAATGTCTGTCATTTACAGATTAAATATTATGATATGTAAGAATTTATTTCATATAAAATATTAGAAATAAAAAAAAAAAAAAAAAATAGAACAGAATCGAACTTGTGAACTAAACACTTCTCAAATTTAAGAAGCGGCCACTCTACCACTGCACCAAACTCCCCACTGAAGTTTTGACGTTTATATTCAATTTTATTGAGAAATTTCTATTTCCCACCATGCAAAATATATTTTAAAATTTTTTTTATGTTTTTAGAAAAAAAACAAAAAGCAAAAACAACAAAACAAAATTTAAAATTCAACGGAATAAAAGAGCGTCGTTTTTGAATATGTATATTATAGGTATAGATTATACATATTATATGATACATATGTATATACTTTACATGGGTTTTTTATAAAAATGGAAAATTATTAATGAAAATTAGAAAATTTTGGAAAAATATTAATTTTGTAAGATGGCTATACTGAATATTTATCATTTAAAAAGAAAAAAATGAAAGTTGGTTGGTAAATCATTGAGTAAAATGGTTTTAAACGTCTGTCATTTACAGATTAAATATTATGATATGTAAGAATTTATTTCATATAAAATATTAGAAATAAAAAAAAAAAAAAAAATAGAACAGAATCGAACTTGTGAAGTAAACACTTCTCAAATTTAAGAAGCGGCCACTCTACCACTGCACCAAACTCCCCACTGAAGTTTTGACGTTTATATTCAATTTTATTGAGAAATTTCTATTTCCCACAATGCAAAATATATTTTAAAATTATTTTTATGTTTTTAGAAAAAAAACAAAAAGCAAAAACAACAAAACAAAATTTAAAATTCAACGGAATAAAAGAGCGTCGTTTTTGAATATGTATATTATAGGTATAGATTATACATATTATATGTTACATATGTATATACTTTACATGGGTTTTTTATAAAAATGGAAAATTATTAATGAAAATTAGAAAATTTTGGAAAAATATTAATTTTGTAAGATGGCTATACTGAATATTTATCATTTAAAAAGAAAAAAATGAAAGTTGGTTGGTAAATCATTGAGTAAAATGGTTTTAAATGTCTGTCATTTACAGATTAAATATTATGATATGTAAGAATTTATTTCATATAAAATATTATGAAATAAAAAAAAAAATAAAAAATAGAACAGAATCGAACTTCTGAACTAAACACTTCTCAAATTTAAGAAGCGGCCACTCTACCACTGCACCAAACTCCCCACTGAAGTTTTGACGTTTATATTCAATTTTATTGAGAAATTTCTATTTCCCACCATGCAAAATATATTTTAAAATTTTTTTTATGTTTTTAGAAAAAAAACAAAAAGCAAAAACAACAAAACAAAATTTAAAATTCAACGGAATAAAAGAGCGTCGTTTTTGAATATGTATATTATAGGTATAGATTATACATATTATATGATACATATGTATATACTTTACATGGGTTTTTTATAAAAATGGAAAATTATTAATGAAAATTAGAAAATTTTGGAAAAATATTAATTTTGTAAGATGGCTATACTGAATATTTATCATTTAAAAAGAAAAAAATGAAAGTTGGTTGGTAAATCATTGAGTAAAATGGTTTTAAATGTCTGTCATTTACAGATTAAATATTATGATATGTAAGAATTTATTTCATATAAAATATTAGAAATAAAAAAAAAAAAAAAATAGAACAGAATCGAACTTGTGAACTAAACACTTCTCAAATCTAAGAAGCGGCCACTCTACCACTGCACCAAACTCCCCACTGAAGTTTTGACGTTTATATTCAATTTTATTGAGAAATTTCTATTTCCCACCATGCAAAATATATTTTAAAATTTTTTTTATGTTTTTAGAAAAAAAACAAAAAGCAAAAACAACAAAACAAAATTTAAAATTCAACGGAATAAAAGAGCGTCGTTTTTGAATATGTATATTATAGGTATAGATTATACATATTATATGATAGATATGTATATACTTTCCATGGGTTTTTTATAAAAATGGAAAATTATTAATGAAAATTAGAAAATTTTGGAAAAATATTAATTTTGTAAGATGGCTATACTGAATATTTATCATTTAAAAAGAAAAAAATGAAAGTTGGTTGGTAAATCATTGAGTAAAATGGTTTTAAATGTCTGTCATTTACAGATTAAATATTATGATATGTAAGAATTTATTTCATATAAAATATTAGAAATAAAAAAAAAAAAAAAAATAGAACAGAATCGAACTTGTGAACTAAACACTTCTCAAATTTAAGAAGCGGCCACTCTACCACTGCACCAAACTCCCCACTGAAGTTTTGACGTTTATATTCAATTTTATTGAGAAATTTCTATTTCCCACCATGCAAAATATATTTTAAAATTTTTTTTATGTTTTTAGAAAAAAAAACAAAAAGCAAAAACAACAAAACAAAATTTAAAATTCAACGGAATAAAAGAGCGTCGTTTTTGAATATGTATATTATAGGTATAGATTATACATATTATATGATACATATGTATATACTTTACATGGGTTTTTTATAAAAATGGAAAATTATTAATGAAAATTAGAAAATTTTGGAAAAATATTAATTTTGTAAGATGGCTATACTGAATATTTATCATTTAAAAAGAAAAAAATGAAAGTTGGTTGGTAAATCATTGATTGAGTAAAATGGTTTTAAATGTCTGTCATTTACAGAGTAAATATTATGATATGTAAGAATTTATTTCATATAAAATATTAGAAATAAAAAAAAAAAAAAAAATAGAACAGAATCGAACTTGTGAACTAAACACTTCTCAAATTTAAGAAGCGGCCACTCTACCACTGCACCAAACTCCCCACTGAAGTTTTGACGTTTATATTCAATTTTATTGAGAAATTTCTATTTCCCACAATGCAAAATATATTTTAAAATTTTTTTTATGTTTTTAGAAAAAAAACAAAAAGCAAAAACAACAAAACAAAATTTAAAATTCAACGGAATAAAAGAGCGTCGTTTTTGAATATGTATATTATAGGTATAGATTATACATATTATATGATACATATGTATATACTTTACATGGGTTTTTTATAAAAATGGAAAAATAATTAATGAAAATTAGAAAATTTTGGAAAAATATTAATTTTGTAAGATGGCTATACTGAATATTTATCATTTAAAAAGAAAAAAATGAAAGTTGGTTGGTAAATCATTGAGTAAAATGGTTTTAAATGTCTGTCATTTACAGATTAAATATTATGATATGTAAGAATTTATTTCATATAAAATATTAGAAATAAAAAAAAAAAAAAAAAATAGAACAGAATCGAACTTGTGAACTAAACACTTCTCAAATCTAAGAAGCGGCCACTCTACCACTGCACCAAACTCCCCACTGAAGTTTTGACGTTTATATTCAATTTTATTGAGAAATTTCTATTTCCCACCATGCAAAATATATTTTAAAATTTTTTTTATGTTTTTAGAAAAAAAAACAAAAAGCAAAAACAACAAAACAAAATTTAAAATTCAACGGAATAAAAGAGCGTCGTTTTTGAATATGTATATTATAGGTATAGATTATACATATTATATGATACATATGTATATACTTTACATGGGTTTTTTATAAAAATGGAAAATTATTAATGAAAATTAGAAAATTTTGGAAAAATATTAATTTTGTAAGATGGCTATACTGAATATTTATCATTTAAAAAGAAAAAAATGAAAGTTGGTTGGTAAATCATTGAGTAAAATGGTTTTAAATGTCTGTCATTTACAGATTAAATATTATGATATGTAAGAATTTATTTCATATAAAATATTAGAAATAAAAAAAAAAAAAAAAAATAGAACAGAATCGAACTTGTGAACTAAACACTTCTCAAATTTAAGAAGCGGCCACTCTACCACTGCATCAAACTCCCCACTGAAGTTTTGACGTTTATATTCAATTTTATTGAGAAATTTCTATTTCCCACCATGCAAAATATATTTTAAAATTTTTTTTATGTTTTTAGAAAAAAAAACAAAAAGCAAAAACAACAAAACAAAATTTAAAATTCAACGGAATAAAAGAGCGTCGTTTTTGAATATGTATATTATAGGTATAGATTATACATATTATATGATACATATGTATATACTTTACATGGGTTTTTTATAAAAATGGAAAATTATTAATGAAAATTAGAAAATTTTGGAAAAATATTAATTTTGTAAGATGGCTATACTGAATATTTATCATTTAAAAAGAAAAAAATGAAAGTTGGTTGGTAAATCATTGATTGAGTAAAATGGTTTTAAATGTCTGTCATTTACAGATTAAATATTATGATATGTAAGAATTTATTTCATATAAAATATTAGAAATAAAAAAAAAAAAAAAAATAGAACAGAATCGAACTTGTGAACTAAACACTTCTCAAATTTAAGAAGCGGCCACTCTACCACTGCACCAAACTCCCCACTGAAGTTTTGACGTTTATATTCAATTTTATTGAGAAATTTCTATTTCCCACCATGCAAAATATATTTTAAAATTTTTTTTATGTTTTTAGAAAAAAAACAAAAAGCAAAAACAACAAAACAAAATTAAAATTCAACGGAATAAAAGAGCGTCGTTTTTGAATATGTATATTATAGGTATAGATTATACATATTATATGATACATATGTATATACTTTACATGGGTTTTTTATAAAAATGGAAAATTATTAATGAAAATTAGAAAATTTTGGAAAAATATTAATTTTGTAAGATGGCTATACTGAATATTTATCATTTAAAAAGAAAAAAATGAAAGTTGGTTGGTAAATCATTGAGTAAAATGGTTTTAAATGTCTGTCATTTACAGATTAAATATTATGATATGTAAGAATTTATTTCATATAAAATATTAGAAATAAAAAAAAAAAAAAAAAAATAGAACAGAATCGAACTTGTGAACTAAACACTTCTCAAATTTAAGAAGCGGCCACTCTACCACTGCACCAAACTCCCCACTGAAGTTTTGACGTTTATATTCAATTTTATTGAGAAATTTCTATTTCCCACCATGCAAAATATATTTTAAAATTTTTTTTATGTTTTTAGAAAAAAACCAAAAAGCAAAAACAACAAAACAAAATTAAAATTCAACGGAATAAAAGAGCGTCGTTTTTGAATATGTATATTATAGGTATAGATTATACATATTATATGATACATATGTATATACTTTACATGGGTTTTTTATAAAAATGGAAAATTATTAATGAAAATTAGAAAATTTTGGAAAAATATTAATTTTGTAAGATGGCTATACTGAATATTTATCATTTAAAAAGAAAAAAATGAAAGTTGGTTGGTAAATCATTGAGTAAAATGGTTTTAAATGTCTGTCATTTACAGATTAAATATTATGATATGTAAGAATTTATTTCATATAAAATATTAGAAATAAAAAAAAAAAAAAAAAAAAAACAGAATCGAACTTGTGAACTAAACACTTCTCAAATCTAAGAAGCGGCCACTCTACCACTGCACCAAACTCCCCACTGAAGTTTTGACGTTTATATTCAATTTTATTGAGAAATTTCTATTTCCCACCATGCAAAATATATTTTAAAATTTTTTTTATGTTTTTAGAAAAAAAACAAAAAGCAAAAACAACAAAACAAAATTTAAAATTCAACGGAATAAAAGAGCGTCGTTTTTGAATATGTATATTATAGGTATAGATTATACATATTATATGATACATATGTATATACTTTACATGGGTTTTTTATAAAAATGGAAAATTATTAATGAAAATTAGAAAATTTTGGAAAAATATTAATTTTGTAAGATGGCTATACTGAATATTTATCATTTAAAAAGAAAAAAATGAAAGTTGGTTGGTAAATCATTGAGTAAAATGGTTTTAAATGTCTGTCATTTACAGATTAAATATTATGATATGTAAGAATTTATTTCATATAAAATATTAGAAATAAAAAAAAAAATAAAAAATAGAACAGAATCGAACTTGTGAACTAAACACTTCTCAAATTTAAGAAGCGGCCATTCTACCACTGCACCAAACTCCCCACTGAAGTTTTGACGTTTATATTCAATTTTATTGAGAAATTTCTATTTCCCACCATGCAAAATATATTTTAAAATTTTTTTTATGTTTTTAGAAAAAAAACAAAAAGCAAAAACAACAAAACAAAATTTAAAATTCAACGGAATAAAAGAGCGTCGTTTTTGAATATGTATATTATAGGTATAGATTATACATATTATATGATACATATGTATATACTTTACATGGGTTTTTTATAAAAATGGAAAATTATTAATGAAAATTAGAAAATTTTGGAAAAATATTAATTTTGTAAGATGGCTATACTGAATATTTATCATTTAAAAAGAAAAAAATGAAAGTTGGTTGGTAAATCGCTGTGGTAAATCGCTCCTTTCGCTGTTCCTTTTAGTAATAAAGCTAAAAAGAAATTTTCAATTCAGAGTACATTATCTACCAATAGCAAAATGTACTCTAATTTCATCCAAGGAGATACTTTAAGACCGGTTACCAGTAGCTATAACATTAATAATAATAAAGTTCATAGTAATAACAATAATAAATTTATAAGTAACAATAATAATAATAATCGAATTAAAAATAATCAAAATCAAAATAATAATAATAAAAATAATAATAATAAAAATAAAAATAAAAAAAAGAATAATAATAATAATAATAATAATAATAATAATAATAATAAAAATAATAATAATAATAATAATATTAATAATAATAATAATAATAATAATAATAATAGTAATAATAATAATAATAACAATAATAATAATAACTATAACGATAATAATAATAATAATAATAATGTTAGTAACGACAATAATAATATTAATAATTATAACGATAACGATAATAATGATAATAATAATAATTATAACTATAATAATAATAATAATAATATTAGTAACGGCAATAATAATAATAATCAAAATAATAACAATACTAATTTTAATAATAATAACAATAATATTAATAATAATAACAATAATATTAATAATAATAACAAACTAGTATTACAAGATCCGCTTGTTTCTCCAATCTTTAGAATGACAAAGCGATCTCTAACAGAAGATTGCAAATATGCTCTGTCAAGATTCAGAGATGAGAGGATTCTCTACAACGTTAGACTTTTCCTAGCCTATTTACATAATGATTCGTATAACACCGTTATAGAAGGTAAAACTAGGACTCACCTGTCAGTTCTCATTCACAATGAGGGGCTGCCATCTAATTATAAAGATTTATACGATCTTTATCTCAGATATCATAAAAATATAGGCTTCTCTGTTAAAGAGGTCGAAGAGGATCTTAAGGCTTATCGTAGTCATAGCAATAGCAACTACTACAATCATTTGAATCAATCACGTGAGAGTTATAACAAGTTTTTTCGTCCAAACTCTAAGTAATTACTCAAGTTTCAACCAAACTTCAAATTTCATTTCTTTATCTAACGTTACTTACTCTAAAAAGACCTCTCAAACTTTCAACAACATAAACAACATTAAAATGTTTTACCACAATTGTAGTGGTATGAGAGGCAAGCTAAAGAAGCTTTTTGTTGATGCCAAGTCGTGTAATTTCAATGTTTTAGTTATAACTGAAACATGGCTCAACGATTCGTTTACAAACGAGGAAATTCTGGATGGTAATTGGTCCATTTACAGAAAGGATCGTGATTATCTATCTGCAAATTGTTCGCGAGGAGGTGGTGTTCTACTTGCTGTAAAGAATAACTTATCTAGTGTACCATTAATCACTGGTACACATCACTCTTTCGATCACCAATTTGTTAAAATTAAATTAGGTACAAATAATTTATACCTAGGTATAGTTTATTTCCCTCCGAACTCTGACAATTCCTCATATTCTGATTTTTATAGTGTATATCACAATATTATTTCAGAAATGCATGAGGATGACTCAATTTTTGTGTTTGGCGATTTTAATCGTCCTTCTATTTCTTTTATCATTGACGACGCTGATAATTTGTTATTACCGGTTAACTTTCATGACGAAATTGACTTCGGTCTTATTAGCGAGTTCTACGGTAACGATTTACAACAAATTATCAGTTATCCTAATAGTAATAATAAGTGGTTAGATCTTGCATTTTCAAATGCATATGATAGAGTGTCGGTTAAACTCGCTGATGATGTTGATAATCTTTTTACCAACTCTTCTCATCATAACGCACTTATTTTCGAGTTCTCCACTTCTATCCCACTCTTGGACAAATCTTACAATAATGAAATTGTATACGATTTTTTTAATGCTGACTATCAAAGTATTAATTATGCTTTGTCATTAATCACATGGGACGAACTGTTAGTTCAACAGGATGTCAATTTACTAATCTCTATCTTTTACTCTAATCTGTTTCAAATTATTGATGCCTTTGTTCCTAAAATTCGCAAAAAGCATAAAATAACAGAACCATGGTTAGATAGAGATCTTAGGAACTTGAGAAATCGGCGCAATAAAATATACAAAAAACTCAAACATCATCAAGCACCATGCGACGACTTATTGAATATGTATAAGCAACTTGCAATTGAATTTAAACAAAAAGCCAATGTAGCATATGAAAACTATGTCACAGATATTGGCAACAAACTTGTTACTGATCCTAAAAAATTTTTTGATTTTGTTAACACAAAACGGAAATTATTTGGGTATCCCAATTCAATGTTATCAAAAGACAATGTGGTTTCTGATTGCCCAAAAGAAATTTGTAACTTCTTTTCTGATCATTTTCAACAAGTTTATCGTCAAACAGCACCAGTTACTACATCGACTAATTCCTTATCTAATAGCTCAAATTTCCTACTTACAGACGTGTATCTTTCTGAAAATGATATTCTTGAAGCAATTTTGAGCCTTGATTTAAAAAAGGGTGCTGGTCCGGACTTAATTCCCCCAATCTTTTTACATAATTGTTCTCACAGTCTAATCTTCCCTCTTCATCTTATTTTCAATAAGTCACTTTCAATTGGGATTTTCCCACAAAAGTGGAAATCCTCCCACTTAACCCCTATTTTTAAAAAAGGGGATAGAGCATCGGTGGAAAATTATCGAGGTATAGCAATCCTCTCGACTATACCTAAATTATTTGAAAAAATTGTCGTTGATAGAATTACTCCTATCATAAATGCAAAACTAAATGAACAACAACATGGTTTCAGAAAAGGTCGTTCAACTACTACGAACCTGATGGTTTATACATCTGAAATCCTGAATCAAATGGAGATAGGGTACCAAGTTGATGCAATTTACACTGATTTTAGCAAAGCTTTCGATCGTGTAGACAACTTTGATCGTGTAGACACTTTGCTAAACAAACTATCAACTTTTGGCATTTCGGGTTCATTTCTTGGGTGGCTTAATTCTTATCTTTTAGAAAGAACTCAAAATGTTAAATTTCGTGGTGTATTATCCAACACCATTGGGGTCACTTCCGGTGTACCGCAAGGTAGCCATTTAGGCCCGCTTCTGTTTAATGTTTTTATTTCAGATCTTTCGGAATATCTAAGCAATATATCTCACATTTCGTTTGCTGATGACCTAAAAATATATCAAGTGGTTAAAGATAATCCTGATGCAGCTAAACTTCAATCAAGCTTATCAGTGTTACAAACTTGGTGCACGTCAAATAAATTAGAACTCAACATACAGAAATGTAAAGTTATTAACTTTACACGTAAACGGTCTTCTTTAATATATGACTACAAAATAGATAATGTTTCTCTTGAAAGGGTTTTTAGCATTACTGATCTGGGAATTCTTCTCGATAATAAACTTACTTATAATCTTCACTATGACCTAATAGTTTCAAAGGCTAATAAAATGTTAGGTTTCATTAAGAGAAGAGCTAAAGAATTTAGCGACTTAGCTGTGACAAAATCTCTTTATTGTTCCCTAGTTCGTTCTATCTTAGAATACGGTAACATTGTTTGGGATCCAGTCTTTGCAGTTCATTCCAATAGAATCGAATCAGTTCAAAAGCAATTTCTTTTATTTGCATTAAGGAATCAATATAACCCTTTTGATTTTGCTAATCTACCTAGTTACACCACAAGACTTGATTCATTAAACTTGCTTTCTTTATCTTTACGTAGATATTTTGATATTTTGAATAATAGTATTTCTATCCAATCTCTTAATAACAAGTTTAGACTTAACGATAGTGTTAGGCAAACTAGAAATACTAAATTTTTAATGGACTACAAACATAATACAGAGTACGGTAGAAATGAACCCATCAACAGATGTTGTACTACTTTTAACAAAATTAGTCATCTCTATTCTACATCTATCTCCAGAAATACGTTCAAACACATTTTACAACTACATTTTTCCAATTTAATGACCTTAGACAATTAATTCTTACTTAAGCAAAAAAAAAATTTTTTTTTTTTTTTTTTTTAATTATGATATAATTTTAATAATAAGATATTTATTTACGTTTAATTTGCTACATAAGTTATTACATAAAATTTTAAATTGATTGTCATTATATATATGTACATATCTGTACTGATATCATATTTCAATTTTTTTTGTTAAAATAAAGTTGTTAATGTAGTTTAAATAAAAAATTAATAATAACAATAACAATAAATTAACTTTTTTTAGGTTTTAAGTTACTATAAATGTAGTTTTAAGTCATTGTTTTGTTTAATTTTAATTATAAGCATTAATTTAAGAATTTTTTTTGTAACGACCTTGCTTAGGTTTTGTAAAATAAAATAAAATAAAATAAAATAAAATAAATCATTGAGAAAAATGGTCATATAAAATATTAGAAATAAAAAAAAAAAAAAAAAATAGAACAGAATCGAACTTGTGAACTAAACACTTCTCAAATTTAAGAAGCGGCCATTCTACCACTGCACCAAACTCCCCACTGAAGTTTTGACGTTTATATTCAATTTTATTGAGAAATTTCTATTTCCCACCATGCAAAATATATTTTAAAATTTTTTTTATGTTTTTAGAAAAAAAACAAAAAGCAAAAACAACAAAACAAAATTTAAAATTCAACGGAATAAAAGAGCGTCGTTTTTGAATATGTATATTATAGGTATAGATTATACATATTATATGATACATATGTATATACTTTACATGGGTTTTTTATAAAAATGGAAAATTATTAATGAAAATTAGAAAATTTTGGAAAAATATTAATTTTGTAAGATGGCTATACTGAATATTTATCATTTAAAAAGAAAAAAATGAAAGTTGGTTGGTAAATCATTGAGTAAAATGGTTTTAAATGTCTGTCATTTACAGATTAAATATTATGATATGTAAGAATTTATTTCATATAAAATATTAGAAATAAAAAAAAAAAAAAAAAATAGAACAGAATCGAACTTGTGAACTAAACACTTCTCAAATTTAAGAAGCGGCCACTCTACCACTGCACCAAACTCCCCACTGAAGTTTTGACGTTTATATTCAATTTTATTGAGAAATTTCTATTTCCCACCATGCAAAATATATTTTAAAATTTTTTTTATGTTTTTAGAAAAAAAACAAAAAGCAAAAACAACAAAACAAAATTTAAAATTCAACGGAATAAAAGAGCGTCGTTTTTGAATATGTATATTATAGGTATAGATTATACATATTATATGATACATATGTATATACTTTACATGGGTTTTTTATAAAAATGGAAAATTATTAATGAAAATTAGAAAATTTTGGAAAAATATTAATTTTGTAAGATGGCTATACTGAATATTTATCATTTAAAAAGAAAAAAATGAAAGTTGGTTGGTAAATCATTGAGTAAAATGGTTTTAAATGTCTGTCATTTACAGATTAAATATTATGATATGTAAGAATTTATTTCATATAAAATATTAGAAATAAAAAAAAAAAAAAAAATAGAACAGAATCGAACTTGTGAACTAAACACTTCTCAAATTTAAGAAGCGGCCACTCTACCACTGCACCAAACTCCCCACTGAAGTTTTGACGTTTATATTCAATTTTATTGAGAAATTTCTATTTCCCACCATGCAAAATATATTTTAAAATTTTTTTTATGTTTTTAGAAAAAAAAACAAAAAGCAAAAACAACAAAACAAAATTTAAAATTCAACGGAATAAAAGAGCGTCGTTTTTGAATATGTATATTATAGGTATAGATTATACATATTATATGATACATATGTATATACTTTACATGGGTTTTTTATAAAAATGGAAAATTATTAATGAAAATTAGAAAATTTTGGAAAAATATTAATTTTGTAAGATGGCTATACTGAATATTTATCATTTAAAAAGAAAAAAATGAAAGTTGGTTGGTAAATCATTGAGTAAAATGGTTTTAAATGTCTGTCATTTACAGATTAAATATTATGATTTGTTATTTATATTGTATGTATTACTAATTTTAATTTCATAATTATATATATATGTAGATATTTATCCAAATTATTACAAGTAACAAATTACTTATGAACTAAGCAAACATCTTACAATCTATTTTAAAAGAGAATAAAATAATTAAAAACTAAAAAGGAAAATATTCGTTTATTAAAGCTAATTTATCAATTCAAAAAAAAAACAAAAAATACACAATTAACAAACAATTAATTTGTAATAAAATTATTTATTACATAGTAGGTTTAGTGCCACGTATAAAATGCTAATGAAGTAGTCAAGTATTTGCGCATAGTAAATATCTTTTTATTTCATTTTTAAATAATCCCACACTATCTATATTCTTCAAATTACTTGGTAATTCATTATACAATTTTAAGCAGTTATACAAGCAGTTATTTTTCTGATGATTGTTCTGAAAAGGGATAAATATAAATTCGATTTATTTCGCGTGTTATGGTTATGCACATCAATCCTTCTGTTTAATATGAAATTATGTTTGATAAAATTATTTACCATCTTAAACGCCGTCATATACAATTCAAATTTACAAATAGAAGAAAGGATCATGTACCTGTCATTAAACAGCATATTTGTTGGGTGTCCAATTGGATGGTTGTGCATAATTTTAATTGCTTTTATATGAAGTAAATCTAGTTTGTTAAGAGTAAATACTTGCGTTTTACTCCATATTCGATTTAAATAGGTAATGTGCGACCGAATATAAGAAGGATATATAATGTAAAGAGCATCGTTATTAAGATATTTTCGTAATCTGCCTAAAATAAAAACATAAAGTGCAATTTTTAAATTATGTTATCAATATATTCATTCCATTTAAGCTTGCTATCTAAAATTAAGCCTAATTAATTGAAGTTATATACAATTTCAATGTTTTCATTATTTATATTAAAATTAATATTGGACACTCTCTTGTTACCGAAAAACATAATTTTAGATTTTTTTGTGTTTAGTAATAATCGATGCTTATAAAGCCAGCTTTCAATTATTAGAAGATCACTATCGATATCTGTCTTTAAGTCTTGCTCATTATCGGAGCTATATTTCACAACAGCTATATCTGCATATAGCTGTATTTGACCTTTCAAATTTAAAAAAGATAGGTCGTTAATATAGATTTTAAATAAATGTGGTCCAAGAATAGACCCTTGTGGCACACCGTTTTTATAGTTCTAGACTGATTAAAGATAGTACTTATACGGTTTTTTGTTGTCTATTGCATAAGTAAGTTCTAAAAAAAGCTAATTGATAACTAAGCTAAGAACTAAAATTCAACTTTTTGAGTTTTAATAGTAAAAATTCATGGTCGACACAGTCGAAGGCCTTTTGAAAAGGCCTTTTGGAAATTTGTTCATATAGGTATTGAAGTGATCTTTATGTAAATCTACTATTGGTGATAAAGAGAAAATGTTGTAAACATTACATTCTTTTGTATAGCAAAAAAAAAAATTAAAAGTTAATTAAATAATAAATGCTTTTTGTTATTGTTAATTCTAAAAAAATGTTTTTTTTTTAATATAAAAAAGTTATTGATTGCACCTAGAAAATATTGTTTAAAAAAAATTTGAAAAATTAAGTAAATAATACATGCTTTTTGTAATTGTGAATTCTAAAAAATTGTTAGTTAAGTTAATTGGTAATATTAAAAACTTTTTTAATAAAATTAATATCGTTAATTGACACAATTCTATAAACTTTACTTGAATTAGTTTTCCGTGGGTTAATAATGTTGTCTTTGACCCATAAGAATTGAAAATTGTGAGATAATTTAATCTTCCTCCTTTCGTAGTACAATTTTGACTGCGATGGTTATAATTGATGCCGAAAAAATATTTCTCTGTTTTCTTGGTGTTCTGCATCTCTGCAATAAAATTGAACTGCGTTATATACTGTAGAACCCAGTCAAAATTCAAAGTCTTCAGAGTAATATAAATAAAGAAATGTAAAATTGGATTTTTAAAACTAGTTAGATTTTGTAAAAATCATGTCAAAATCTACATAAAGAAGAAATACATAAAGATTTGTGAAGAAAAGAATGTTATAAGGTTGAAAGTAGAGATTTATATTACGGTTCAAAAATTTAATATTCTATGTAATTTTTCTCGGCGATTTTTTTGAAATACCTGACTTTTTGACTTTTTACGAAAAAAAAAATATAAAATAAATCAATTTTCTAATTATGTAGGTACATATAAACCTGAATCTGAAAAATAAAAAAAAGATAAATAAAAGAAATTTACACCTTTTTTTTTAATTTTATATATATATATATATTTTTTTTTTTTGTTTTTGTTTCGCGAGGGTTGGTGGGAAACTCGAAAGTCACCAAAAGGAACTGCAAACTGTACTTCCTCAGTGTTGGACTTTAACCAACGAAAACCACACCCTTTTGAAACCAAACTTTAGGATGGAACCTTTAATACAAATGTACACTTTGGTTTTGGGGATAGGAAAACATATTTGGGGAAATTTGAATTAGGAAATATGGATTATGGTGGAAAGGTAGGAAAATTTGTAAGGACATTTTGAAAAAAAATTTTAATGTTCTTCTTAAACTTAAGTTGCACAAATGGGACGTGCGCATGACAAACGAATTTCCATTAGCTATATTTCGCCATCGTGATAACTCTACATGGTAGGAATGAGCTTCTATTGCCCTCCTTGTTTCTCGTTGGAAAACTTTGATTGGAGACATTAACTGTTTTATTTCATTAAAACAGGTGTTAATCCCTACGAGATACCTATAAAACAAGGTTGGCTAAGTGGAGGGAGTTTGAGGGCTTGCAGCCCAAATGTGTGCATTATACTCTATTTTCGGCCGAATGTACGTTTTATAAATATTGAGAAGATCCGATGTGGAAAAGTAAGTTTTGCAGCGATACAAAAACTCAAACATTTAGCTGCATCTTTAGCTATACCAAACATGTGATTTGCCCAAGTCAATTTTTGGTTTAACCCAATAATCAAGCATGTTTAGATCTGTTGCATGCTGCAAAACTTCCTCTGAAATAGTAAGTTGGGAATTGCAGTGGCAATTTTCCGCGAGATCAGACAGCATCGTCTTCTTTCGGTGTTGAAATCAACTCTGTTGACTTCACCCGTAATAGTGAAATGTTTTGCTGTTATATTAATCTGGTTATTAAAGTTACAACGACTATGCAATTCATACGAAGCTTCAAGGATGCCGTCGTCTGCGAAAATATGGATCGGATTGGAGGTTAATAAAAGTAGGTCATTGATAAATATTAAGAAGAGGGTTGCGGATATAACTGATCCCTGTGTCCAATCCATTTTAGAAAGGCCCCACCTAGACCTAATGCTTTGTATTTTGCTAATAGAGCATCGTGCCTAACCCGATCGAAAGCCTTAGAAATATCAAGAGCCACAACATCAGACTCACCAGAATGATGAAGGCGGATGCTTAGCTTCTCACAAAGGTTAGTCATGAGATCATCGGTTGAACGGCGGGCTCTGAACCCGTATAGACGATCATGAAGCAAACCTTTGTGGTCCACGTATTTCACAAGCTTTTGGTTAACACTTTTTTACATTAATTTGGAGAGGACCGAAGTTATAGCAATAGGGCGGTAGTTGAAAGGATCGCTTTTATTACCTTTTTTGGGAATTGGAAAAACATATGCAACCTTCCATTGGGTAGGATGAACACCCGAAGTGAAGGAAACGTAGAAAAGATTGAGCAGAGGTTTTGAAATACTGGAGTAGGTATTTTTAAGCACCATGGTGGTTATACCATCTTATTTGGTATAACCACCTGACTTATTTGCATCAAGATTTCTCAAGATTTTCACCACCGCCCGCGCCCTAAAGTAAATTTTACCGAAGGAGCAGCCAACTCCTGAAACGGAAGGTGGCATCTGAGCTGACTGAATTGGAAACGAACAATTGGCAGTGTCGAATTGGAAGCGAACTGCTTGCCAAATAAATTCGCCTTCCCTTTAGAATCTGATACTGTTCTGTTATTCTTATCAACAAGTGGTAGAAAAGAAGACCCTCTAACGTCTTCTTTTAGACTTTTGGGAAATGTCCAAAAGGATTTGCTATTCTTTCGCATGTGGACGATTTTACCTTTCAACCTTTGGTTGAACAAGAATTTTTGCTTGTTGATAACTCTCTTGTATCTGCTTCTCACTACTATATAGTGGACACTTCGACCCATTTGTTTGGTACAGTTTAAAATCCTCCTGTTCTCTAAAAATGGCTTCTTTGCAAATGCGACTAAACCAAGATATGGGCCTCATCTTAGCAGATTTCATGAAATGAGGAATGAATAACTTCATTAAAATAGTTTCACCAATCGTATTTGTGGCAAGGTTAACATTTCTTTTACGGAAGCAGAAAGACCAATCAAAGGTTATGAAAAGTTGTAAAGACCCTCCCAGCCAGCATGACTGTAACGCCAAATAAATTTTCAGAGGGTACCTCTAGTTTCTGGTGATGCGTCCAAAATTTCATTGATCTAGTTCGATAGATTTTCATTTTCTATAGCAGTTTCTTGTTGATTTGAGTTGGGTGATCTGTATAAAAAATAGAAATGTATGTAGAAACTTATGAATTGTTTCCTAAAAATATAACAATACTTGTCTATTAGTAACAAATAAACACAAGACATTACCTGATGCGGTCCAGTCATCCAGTAGTCCACCCGTCGGGTCATCCGTCCAGCAATGAATTTCTCCATAATCCATTATTATGTTCATAATCCATTAAATGTTATTATTATTTGTAAACATTTTGTTTACCTTTTATGTTGTTTTGAATTGAGATGAAGAGTATAGCAAACAAGGGTAATATGGATGAAGAGTCATTAATTACTTACATTATCAATGGTATTAACGACAGCGTAAATAACAAAACAGTGTTGTATGAAGCAAAATCACTAGGTGAATTAAAAGCAAAATTTTTAGTTTACAAAAACATAAAAGATGCTCAAATGCTCAGCCAGAATCAGACATCACATAAATCTGATTTCAAATCTCGTCAAAATTTTACTACCAGTAATCAACAGAAGACCAGGTGCAAAAATTGTGATGCTCTGTCACATTTGGACGACAATTGTAATAAAAAATAAAAAAAAAGGAAAAAGGTGTTTCAGTTGCAATCAATTTGGCCATATTTCACCACAATGCCCAAATAGGTCAGCAACCACAAGTAAAAATGTAAGAAGAATCAACAGCGAGAACAAAATTCAGGTCATAATAGAAAACAAGGGTTTTAATGCATTCGTCGACAATGGTAGCGACGTGTCACTTATGCAGCAAACAGTACAGGAGTTAATTGGTGTACAGCTAAGTAGTAAAAAACAGACTACATTGAAAGGGTTTGGAAACAACACTTGTTCAACATTGGATGCGTGTACGGTTAAGGTGAAGATTAAGTCAACAATTAATGAAGTGCAATTTGAAGTTGTCCCTGATCACTACATGTCAGATAATATTATTTTGGGTCAAAATTTTTTGGAAAACGTAATATTAGTCATTGACAAAGGTAAAGTAATCATAGAAAAGTACGAAACGATCAGAAAAACAAGCGAAGAATGGAAAGAAGATGAAATTTTACAAATAAATATAGAAGCCCTACAAAAGGATAATGAAGAATTAAATATTAATTCAAAAAACCCAGTATCAACAAAAATTGTACTTGATTTGGTCAACGCATATGAACCAAACAAAATGGTCAAATCAAGTGTGCAAATGAAAATAGTCCTGCAAGATGAAGTCCCCATATACCAAAGAGCAAGGAAGCTAGCATTGACCGAGCGTGAAGTCATGAAAAATCAGATAGAAGAATGGTTGGCAGATGGAATCATAGAAGAAAGCATTTCGGATTTTGCTTCACCAATAGTTTTAGTAAAAAAAAAAAAAGATGGATCAAGAAGATTGTGCGTGGATTAGTGGAAATTACACGGCAAGATTATCAAAGATAGGTACCCATTACCTATTATAGAAGGCATTTTGGAGAGATTGTATGGTGCAACGGTGTTCACAACGTTGGACTTGAAAAATGGATTCTTTCACGTTGATGTACATCGAGAGAGTCAAAAATACACATCGTTCATAACACCATATGGTCAATACCAGTTCAAAAAAGTCCCATTTGGCTTATGCAATTCACCAACAGTTTTTCAAAGGTTTGTAAACACAGTTTTTCATAAATTAATTCACCTAGGCCAAATCATCGTATACATTGATGATTTGATAATTCCAACAACTACAGAAGAGCAAAATTTAGAAATTTTAAAAGAAGTATTTCAAGTAGGAAAAGAAAACGGCCTTATCTTTAAATGGCAAAAATGTATATTTCTGGCGTTATCAATAAAGTTTTTGGGTCATATAATTGAAAATGGATCTATCAAACCATCGAATGAAAAGATACAAGCGGTCAAATTTTTCCCAACATCTAGATCAATAAAAAACGTTCAAAGCTTTTTAGGCCTGACAGGATACTTCAGGAAATTCGTAAAGAATTATTCAACAATAGCGAAACCACTATCCGACATGCTAAAAAGGGATACAAAATTTTACTTTGGAGAACGTGAAGCTGAAGCATTCGAAACACTAAAACAAATTTTATGTAATGAACCAGTTTTAAAGCTTTTCAACCCCAACCTGGAAACCGAAACCGTTTTGGAAGATGGGATACTAAAACGAATAGAAGCAGCTCAAGTAAGTGACAAATTTTGTAATCTAATTATTACAATTTTAAAAGAACGCGAGTACGAAAATTTCAAACTGAGACACAACATTCTATATAAGTTTGTAAATGGTTCATACTTATTGGTCGTACCAAAAACTCTGGCTAAGGAACTAATTGGTCAGGTTCACAACAAAGGTCACATTAATAAAAAACAAGTAGTTACAATTCTTAGCCAAGATTATTTCATTCAACATTTAAATGCCAAAGTGAACTCATTTGTGAACAACTGTATTCTATGCATCCTAGCAGCAAGAAAAGCCGGCAAAAAGGAGGGCCTCCTAAATCCAATCGATAAGGGTGACGCTCCACTGGATACGTATCATGTTGACCATGTTGGCCCATTAACGTCCACTGTAAAGAATTACAAATATTTGCTCATAGTAGTAGACGCGTTCACAAAGTTTACATGGATATACCCTGTAAAGTCAGTAACAGCCCTGGAAACTGTGCAAAATTTAGAGCTGCAATCTTCATCATTTGGGAATCCAAGAGGAATTATCTCGGACAGAGGTACAGCTTTTACGTCCAAAGAATTTCAGGAATACTGCAAGTTAAACAACATTGAACAAGTCACGACCACGACAGGTGTTCCCCGTGGTAATGGACAAGCAGAAAGACAAAATAAAACCACAATTGAAATATTACGAAAGATGTCAGTGGAAGAACCAACAAAATGGTACGAGCATGTACCACTAGTCCAGAAATACATTAACTCAAACAAAAGCATTGAAGCATTGGGAGAACACCATTCGAGTTTATGTTTGGAACTGTTATGAAAAATAAATTCGATTTTGAACTATACAAGCAAATGGAAGCACTATTCATCGAAGCTTATGATGAAGAAAGGAACGAAATACGTAAAGAAGCACGAAAAAATATTCTGAAAATTTAGCAAGAAAATGTCAAAACCTACAATAAGTTTAGAAAAGTGGCAAGAAAATATAAAGTGCATGACTTGGTAGCCATACAAAAAATACAATTTGGAAATGTTCTGAAGCTGTACCCGAAGTTTCTAGGGCCATATGAAGTAATAAGAATAAAGCGACACGATCGATAAGATGTAACAAAGGTTGGGAATCACGACGGGCCTAACAACACTTCTACTGTTGCCGATTTTATGAAGCCATGGCTCACTGATGAATCGGATAATGACAGCAGCACGTTTTCATACACGTCTGGGTCAGACGATGAGCAGGATGGCCGAGTGTAGAAACTTATGAATTGTTTCCTAAAAATATAACAATACTTGTCTATTAGTAACAAATAAACACAAAATATTACCTGATGCGGTCAAGTCATCCAGTAGTCCACCCGTAGGGTCATCCGTCCAGCAATGAATTTCTTCATAATCCATTATTATGTTCATAATCCATAATCCATTAAATGTTATTATTATTGTAAACATTTTGTTTACCTTTTTTCATCTTAAAATAAATTGAGTTTTTTTATTTTGGCTGCTTAATCTATGGGTTGTATTAAGACAACCCTACATGTATGACATACTTTTCAACGAGAATTTTGACTCAAATGTAGAGAAAGGTTGGGCTAGAACCTTTATATTTTGGAAGTGTGTTGAAAGGGATGTAATTTTTTATATAGACAGCGATACCTCTTTTGCGTACGAAGTGTGAAATAAGTGAGTAGCCGGTAACATTAAAGTTATCATTGTGGTTACTGACTAGTGTTGCACATAGGTTTAAGATTGCTGGTTTAATTGAACTAAGATGGCACTCGACGGCATGAAAATTCGTTCGCAACCAGCGTATGTTACAGAAATTAACATTAAAATTGGTAATTTTGTTGGAAAACAATTAATATAAAACAAAAAAAATCTAAATAACATTAAAATTGAAATTCAGTTTAAAATTAAAATCAAAATCAGAATTAAAATGAAATCAGAGTTGAAATTGTAATTAAAATCAAAATTAGACTTAAAATCAATTTTAAAGTTAACCAAGATCAAAATCTGAATTAAAATAAATTAAAGTATGTAATTTAAGCTTACCGTCAAATTTAAAATTAACAAAAAATTAAAATCAGAAGTAAAAGTGTACGATTTAAATAATCTATTATCAATATCAATACTTTAATATCAACATTAATATTAATATTTTAATATTTTGCCTTGAGCCAGCAAAATTTATAACAACGTTCAACAGTTTTTAACATACACTTTTAAGTGACCTTATTGAACTCAGGTACAACTCACAAAAGCAAAACTTGCCGCCAGAAATGAATAAATTAAAGTACGGTATAACTATATTATAACTATGGTGGTATTAAAAAAATTGAGCGAATTGAGAATCAAAGAAGAACACCAACATCCATCATACGGGTGGGAGGGAGATAGATATATAATTGTTTTGTTTACGACAAGTTGATATTAAGATGAAATAATAAAAAAAGGAAATGTAAATTAATGTAAACAAAACCAACCGAGCGCGTTTAATTAGAAATCTATAATATAATACACAAGATGTTGGCAAGATGAAAAAAAAATATTTTATTTCTATAATAAACCACTCTCACTGAATGTAAACTAAACTGGCAATGATGATATTTCTGTATATTTATTTAATAATTTAAAATTTTATTATCTGAGACACAAATCTTCGACTAAAAGTATTATCAAAGACACAAAATGTTCATTAAAATAAGTAAATATAAATATTTATGTAAAGATTTATTACTTTTTAAAAACTACTTTTGCCACATCCATTATGAACTGGTCGCAGCGGTAAATTAAAAATAAATTATTAATCTTCTGTTGACAGTTTTCAAATGATTCTTTGTTTTGGAAAAAATAAATATACATGAATTTTTTATTAAATATAATTTTATTAAATTAAATATACTCTTCCAAAGTACATTTAAATAAAATAAATTCAGCAAATTTTTTTCAAGCAAAAAAAAAAAACCCAAAAGACTTGAAATGTTTTGGTAAATAAAGCAATTTCGCGACAAAAATATTTTTATACCCGTACGATAAGATCGGTTATAATAAAATTACTCCTCCGTTTGTAACACCTCGAAATAAGCGAGCTAGATATACCTTCAAAGGTATGGATCGGATCAGAAAAAAATTCTAAGACGTTTGAGCCATGTCCGTCCGCCCGTCCGTCCTTCCGTCAGCACGCTAACTCAAAAACTAAGAAAGCTAGAGTCTTGAAATTTACACAAAATATTCTGGGAGTAATTTGTAGGTTCCCTATTTTTTTTGGTTGGGTTTGGACCAAAACTTAGGGTAGTTCTCGAAGACCTAACTTTTAGATCCCCACATTTTTTTTGAAATAGAGCAATGAAATTTTAACTACTGTTAGATCTCACAAAAATATTAATGTTAATTTTAATAACTTTTTTTTTCTAGCCCCACCCGTTACGGAGCTACAGCTCCCCAAAGGTTCAAAAAAGCTCTATATTTAAATTGTTATAGCACAAGTTGTATAAGGTATATCTTCATTTTGAAAAAGCGAAACGATTACTACTTTTATTAGCTTTGAAAGTATATAAACAATAAATATATATTTGTGACATACGGTGTCTTAATTTACCGTTATGCGAAACTCAAATTTTGCAAAATCCTTTAACCCTTCTATCTTCTAAACGGTTTAAGTTGGAAACTTGAAATTTTGACAGAAGTTAGATCTTTGAAAATAAGTATGAGTCATTTCAGAATTTTTTCTTGTATCACCCCCCGTTTAGGAGCTGTAAGGAGTCAAAAACTGAAAATTTCCTAGTTTTAAACACCTGTAACTTGAACACCTGTTAACATTTTTTTGAAGTAATATACAAAAATTAAAGCTTCAACATTATACTCTTATTTCTGTGAACAACTTTTTTTAATAATATAGGGTTACTTTATAATTGACGAAAGTGTTACTTAATTTTTTCAAATTTTTTAACAAATTTCTTCAACAAATTTTTTGCATTTTGTTTTACTCGATAATTTGAAATTGTTGAGGATATAATGCGTAGTACAAAAAAATGTAAATAAATAAACAACATAACGGTTGCTTGAAGAATTTTTATTTATATGATAATGATATACACACATACTTATATAATAAATAACATGTTTATATACATATCGTATATGTCAATGATGAATGAATGATAAGAGTATATATGTATATTATATAGCGCCGTATTTACATACATATATGTATTTTATTGTACTTATAAGAAATTATTCTGTCAATGGAATATTTAAATATAATATAATATAACATTTAAAATTATATTTACTATTTTGTACTAAGTAAGTTTAATATACATTTACCGCTTAGTATTAAATGGTACTATAGAATATTTGAAAAAGTTTTGGATTGATAATCGTTATTTGGAAGGTTAGAATCTGCTTTTGAAGAATGTAGAAACATATAGTTTGAATATAAGTACAACCCATAGTACTAGAAATTATAAAATTCACCCAAATTATTTTAAAATACTAAAATATTAAAAAAATAATATTGTAAGCAGAGTGACAGGCTGTGAACATACTAACGGTTCGTACGGGTATCTAAGAGTTGACAAAGGCAACTGTATTCTTCCTCGTTTTTTTATTGACATAAAAATTTTTTTTAAAACTAAAGAAATTTAGAGAGTAAAATTTTTAAAAATATTAAAATTATTTCGATTATTGTGATTGTTTTAAATGTAACAAAAAACAAATGTCGTAGCGGTTGGTGGTGAATTCGAATTTCATAGCAAATGAAGATTGTGATTTCTTCGTAAAATATTATATGAAAATAAAAGAAAAGGATGAAGAACATTTTTTGAAACTAACAAGAAGTAATGTGTTTTCATTTAATTTACTATTTTCCCTATAACTTTCTCGATTAATTTTTCTTCAAATAACATATTATTATCTTAAGCTATCTACGAATGTTAATAAAATGACATTAAAAATTGTTTTTGAATTTTAATTTCACAATATAACTATATCGATTTAGCCCCTACAAAATTGTAAAATATAAGTTTTTCTGTCGGGCAAAAAAATCGCCGGCATTTTTTCGCCGGTTTTTGTTGTACATTTTATACATATTGTGTTTCAAACAATTTTTGGTATATCGCCACGAACTTTTACCCTGAATGTGTTTTTAGCTTGGATCATTTTTTCTCAAGGATGAAAAAACTGTCAAAATTACCGCCACGAAAAAACGGCGAGAAAAAATTAAGAAATTGTATCTAGCTTTTTTAATTTTATGTGTTTAGATTTGTTTTATGTTTTTTTTTCATTACATCAAGTAAGTGATTCCAAAATTTTCAGGTAGTTTTTAAGGAAGTCAGTGTGATAACGTAAAAAGAAATTGTGCAATTGCACAGGGGATTTTTTAGTTATAATTTAAATCAGAAAAAATTAAAAATTATTCAAATTTTATATATAGTTTAAAAAATGAAAATAAAAATCAAAAATAAAAAAATTAATGTGTAAATAATTTTATAATCAAAATAAAATAAAAAAAAAGTTTGTGTAATGTAATGTGTAATATTTATCCTGCCGCCATTAGAGTGCAGCCATTTAATTTAATATATTGTAGTTTCCCTAATAATATATATTATAACACAACACTTTTAAACAGTTTTAAGTGATAAATTAAAATTAATTAAAAAAGTGTTATTTAAATTTTAATAATTTTAGAAAAAAAAAAAATAAAAGTAAAAATAATTTTTAGCATAAAATAGTTTTTCCGTAATTAAAAAGATGGGTTGTCACTTCGAAGGTCTGAATTTGAAGTCAATTTATTTATGAATAATAAAAAGTTATAACTACAAACCAATTTACATCATTTAGTGGTAATTAGCTTATATTTTACCAAAAGACTCAGATATATCTGTATGTACTTAAGTTTATATTTTTATCTTTATAAATAAAATGTTTTTTTTTTTTTATTTCTTTAATAAAATCAGAATTCTCAAAAATATCAGTATATTTTTAAGGTACAAATAAAATTAAATTGCAGGTCTCAAAGACCCACTTTAGATCATAAATGATCTTGATTTGTTTTACATTTATTATGTGATGTAGAGCATCTTACTCCATATCTTTTGTTTTTAAGAAACTTTTTCTAGTTTCAATATTTTTGTTATTAAAAGCTTTTTTTTGCTCGTGGTTCTTCTTCTTGAAGAAGAATGATTTCTTCTTGTTGTTGAAATTTTTGATGTTGTAGCTGTTATGGTTGTTATTGTTGTTGTTGTTAATGAGGATGATGATGTTATTGATGGTGTGTCTGCGGTTCTTATTGAGTTCTTATCCTTTTCCGCTTGATTGTGGTCGACTGTGTTGGCTCTATTTGTTGAGCGTAGGAGAAAATTTCAGCTAGGTTTTCCATTCTTCGTTAGATTTTTAATTTTATATATTAATCTACATGTTTCAGCTTTTTCTTTGAATTGATATAGCTTAAGAAAGATTCCACTTTATTTATACTAAATTTTAAATAATTGTATTATCATTGTGTAGAGATCAAAATCCTTAAGAAAATTTGTTAAAAACATAAACTTGTAAAGTGTGTTAGTATATTAATGTAATAAATTATAATAGATAATAATTAAACTATAATTTTTATAAATAGCATTTTTTGCAACATTGTTGCATTTAACAGTGTTCTAAAGTTAAGAAAAAAATTTTTACATAAATTCTAATTATACTTTTTTATGAAAGAATATTATTTTTTACTTTTTATCTATTCTTAAATTATTTATTTGTATTAGCAAATATTTTTCTTTTTTTATTTTTTCTCTTAGAATTTTTACAACATTGTTGCATTTAACAGTGCTCTAAAGTTAAGAAAAAATCTTTTACATAAATTCTAATTATACTTTTTTATGAAAGAATATCATATTTACTTATCCATTGGATTATGACTATTATCAAAGCCTAAATATTTCACATATACTTTATTTGCCTTTTCGTTTTAAAATTTTTTCAATTAAATAAGCATTGGGATCTTTGACACTAGTTAGTTCCTGTTTATAGAAGCCACCACCAACTAATTGGTATTTGTTTTTTATAATCTTTTATAATATATGTAATCGGGTCTGTCTTGCTTTTGAAAGCTATTTTAAGAACTTCAGTTGAATAGTTAGGTTCATATCCTTTTTGAAAAGTACCTTTAGTCCTTGCAATTCTAACAAGATCACCAACATTAAATTTTCTCTTATTAAATATTTTAGGGTAATTGTAAATTGAACGAAGAATTTTTTTTTCATTTTGTGATGTAACTTGGTTTGGTTTTAACTTAATTGTACTGTGTTTTGTGTTATTATATTTTTCAATTAGTTTTGGTAAAAGTTCTATCCATTTAAAATCTTTTCTTTAAAATCTTTTCTTAAATTCTATCCTTGTAAACTAAACTGTTTCCACATAATTGATTTTAAGGTTCTATTAAACCTTTCACAAACACTAGCCTTCATTTCTCAATAAGTATGATAGTGATTTATTTTATAGCTTTTCATTATTAAATTTTGGATTTTTTGTTAAAAAATTCTATTCCATGGTCAGAATGCATATTTTTTGCAGACTTCCCCTCCCTTTTAAAAATCTTTTCCATACGTCAACTAACCAAAAAAATCTTTTTAACCACGTCATCTGCTGCCTTTGATTTAACTTTTTCGGCATATGCATATTTTGAAAATATATCGACAACAGATA
Source organism: Poecilobothrus nobilitatus (assembly GCA_947095535.1). Taxonomy (NCBI): domain Eukaryota; kingdom Metazoa; phylum Arthropoda; class Insecta; order Diptera; family Dolichopodidae; genus Poecilobothrus; species Poecilobothrus nobilitatus. The sequence goes on from OX352772.1 coordinate 219,533,706, forward strand.
AGAGGAACTTGTATCCATTATTCACTTTTTGATAGGCCGACATATTCTCAAGATCAATTTTCTATCTATCATTTAATCCACTTTGAGATATTTTTTGTCTTCGAAATCTATGTCTAACTCGACGATTTAATTTCAGATATTTGTGCTTTTGGCGTTATTATTGAAAAGTTAAACTGCAAATGTAAATTTGAATAAAATCAAAACGGTAAAATTAAAAGATTTTTTTTTTTTCAATTATGTAATTTAATAGTTCAACACAAAATTTTTATAATATATTAACAATAATTTTTAAATTTTTTTCTTTTTGAATCCATAAGGAACTGAAGTATAATCATCTGCAAAAACTAATTTTCTGGAATTTATTCGATATGTCTTTCTTTCAGGAACAGTGATGACTCTGTGATCGTTGCATTTGGGGTTGGTACTATATATTTTGTATACATAGTTCTTTGCACCCCCATTGACAAATTCTGTAATGTAACATCCTATTCCATATTATTAAACCTCATCTGTCATATCAAATATGAAAACTTCTGTTGGAGGGTTATATACTCCTTCACGTGCTACATATATTATTGAACCAGTATCCTAATACAAAACTCGTTCTTTTAAATTGTTTTAAGAATACAATTTTAAACAAGCTTGTGTGATAGTGTAAGCAGCTATACAAACGTTAACTGTTAATAATGTTTCAGCTGTTTCCTCTTTATATTCCCAATTTACCAAAACTGTTTTTTTCGTTTATTGGATTTTTTTGATTTACATTCTTGGAAGAATCAGTAAGAAGAGTAAATAATTCATAAGGCTCCTTTATGATTTCACATTTTGATTGATTTTCTCTCTGCCCAAATTTACCTCAGAAAGAGTTTAACATTAATTTAACTGATGATCTAAGTCCAGGATTTTTTTCTAAATCGCTGAAGTGTGAATTTATGCCTTCTTTGTTCCACAAAAGGTGTTACTTTGGTGTTCTACAAAAGGTAGACCAACCTGAACCTTCTTGTTTAATTTTAAGGAACTTGTTCATCATATCAGTGGAAATCCCTTTTTGTGATGTAAGGGGATTATATTGTTTAACAGTACACACCCATACCTCGTATATTTCCAAAATTTTGTATCCCTGTTTAGCAGCTTCTCTTACTTCATCTATAACCCATGTTCCTAAAATTGACCTCCTACGATTATTATGAGAGCAGTCATCATTATTCATTTCCAAGCTACATGTTTGACAGCAGGAAAACCGGGTGGTAAAGTTTTTCTGGAGGATGTATCAATGCCTTATTAATCCTTAAGTATCATTTAAATTTAATTTATTGTACTCAATTTGTCCAACATGATGACCTTTGGATGACCCACTGGAAATTTTCCGTGTTTACACACCCAAGGATATAGTGAGCATATATCTATATACATTATTTTCTCACCAGATGCACATTTATAATATCTTCTTTTGTTTTCTGTTCTACCGCCATAAAACGCATCACGTGGTTTTAGGGTATCAAACTTTTGTTCTCCAATTTTGAGAAAAATTATATGTATTCTTTTGACCTCATTTGGTTTTGAAATTCACACTCCCACTTTTCAATTACTTGATAACCAAAAGAGCGTAATTTATTGACTTTTGATAGTGTAGTCTCATAACGTGTTTCATATTTTTATCATTATTATTTTTTGAAACATTTTGAATGGTCATGGTAACAGCCACTATGCTGGATTTTTCATTACCTTTGTTTTTCTTCCCACATTAACCATCTCATGGCAATGATTGACCGGTTTTCTGATAAGCGATATCCTTGTTTAGGCGTAAGTCCAATTGTATACGGTTTTAAAAAATTCCTTTTGAAAACCAAATTACACGCTGAAGCAATTGGCCTCTGAAAATGGCTCAATCTTACATTCTGCCAAAAATAGTTGTGTGAATGTAATACAGGCTGCTGTCAAAATTTTGACGTCATTCATATAATATTCTATATGTTCATTTTAGAGGTTAAAAGACTTGTTTTTATTTTCTTCATACCACTCAAGAAATCGTTTTCTTTCCGATACACTTATTGAATTATAACAGTAATATTTACGATCAGGTAACTTTCCATTATTTCTTATATTGTTTTTACGATCAAACATATGAGGAAAATATCCTTTTTTCCAATTTATGTTTAAATCAAACGCTTTCGGTAAACTAGATAATGACATTGGAAAATAGTTTAATGAATCAATAAAATTCTCGTTATCTAACAGCATTAAAATTATCTTTGTTCCCCTTATAATTAGTTTTGCTTTGATAATGGTTTTCTCTAAGATATAGTTTAATAAAAACTGATTATCAAGTGGTTGTCCATTATGTGCAATACCAACAACTTTATCAAATATTTTTCTTTGGTTGAGTATATATTCTAAAAACATTTGTATTGGATTTTGTTTCAACACATGTTGTCGAAGTCCACAAAAATTGTATCTTTCAACATTAGATAAAATACAATGAGTGTAACGTTGTTCAAAAATATATAAATCAAACTGATGTTCAATTATATACCCTATTGCTACATCTTCATGAAATTTCTCCCCGATGATATCATCTTGAGTTGTTTCGAGATCGTAGAAAATATATAATATATTTTTAAGTTCAGCTAATTCTTTGCATGGTGTAATAAAGCATTGGTGATCTGAAGCAACATTTGTATTGCAGTTTTTACACAAATGTCTATAGCATATATGATTTACATCGGCTCTGTATACTTTAAAGCATTTTGTGCAGGAATTTGTAAAAGTACAAATAGATTTTTTATTTTTTAGATGATGTTGCTTTATAATTATCAAAATAAGTTTGACCTTTAAAACTTTGATTGCAGATACACATTTAATATTTGGAAAATTTACGCCACATACTGGAGATGATTTGCAAGATAAACACGACTGTTTACATCTGTGAGACAATCTATTGCTATACCGAATATTACATGTTTGGCAAAAGTAATCACAACTAAATGCTGCTGTTAATTATGTAATTACATTGAAGTCACCTTTATTGTATATCAAATTTAATCTTTTTTCCTTATCTTCTTCACCTTGAAAAATAATCGATTTTCCTTTTCCTCTGAAATCAAAAACTACAATTTGATATTTAGAGAGGTACAGTAGAAATTTTTTGGGCTCACTGATACCAGCTCCTTTTTCTGGGATGCTTACATTTGAATTTCATATTAATTGTAACGCTGATTTCAATTGAAGTTGACCTACGTCTTTTCGCATTTAACCGTAGGCATCAGATTTTTCTTTGAATGAGATAGCAACAACTAACCCACGTGGTAAGCATAAATTATCTTTGTTTTCAATTGAAATGATACCTCTTCTTTTATTCTTCTTCAAAATTGTTGTATCTTTTTCCTCTACCTCTTCCTGCTGGAAGTCGTACATATGTAACATTTATACACAACGTATCTGTAGATAATCCTTCGGAGTTGCTTTGGAAAATTTTCGAAGTAACTTCCCAAATTTCCGAAATGTGAAGGTGTTTTGCTTCTCTAAAATTGATTCAGACTGGACCACGTTCATGAAAACTTTGGCAACCAAAAGTGACACCAATTTTGTCAACATTTTCAATTAAGTTGTTGAATAATTCTTCAATTTTGTCCCAAAAATGTTGAATCGTTTTATATTCATTGATTTTATAGATTTTATCGTGAATTTTTCTCTATTCATTTTTATTTTTTTAATTTTCGATTTTTTATTTCAAGACAACCGACCGCGAAAGTTTCTATTTTCACTCTATTAACATATTTTTAACTTTTAAACAATTTATCCATATTTGAAAAAATTATTACTTGTTATTTGAAAAAATTATTTCAAACATACAAACAAATCTTGTTAATTCTTTTTTTCTTTTTTACTATTATGTACCATACTATACTATAGGTACTACAGGTACCAAAAGCAATTAACTTATTTTGAATCGTTTTTTATTCTTTTTTTTTCTTGTTTTTCAACATTCAACATTCCCAATGATGTTGATGTTGGCTGATGTTGAGCCTTTCATAGAGACATGTCATGATATCACCTGATGACCGATGGGTTCGAAACCCATATTGATGATAATGAATTAATCCTTTCTTATGTAGATATTTCAGAAGCTTTCTATTTATTAAATTTTTTATTATTTAGGAAAAGACCGAATTGATAGGAATAGAGCAGTAGTTTGAGGGATCGCTTTTTTCTTCGTTTTTGGGGATGGGATGTATGTAGGATGGATGTATCCTTACACTGGGTAGGATATCTACCCGAAGAGAGGAATAAATGGAAGAGATTGCGCAATGGTTTCGCAATAGTAGAAAAAGTATTTTTTAAGACTGTGACAGTAATGCCATCCGGACCGGCTGACTTTTTTGTATCCAAATTTTTAAGAGTTTTAAGACTTGCCCGAGCTCTGAAAGAAATTCTACCTAAGGAGCAGTTAACCTCGGGAAGAATGCATGCTCTTTGTGTTGACTGGGGTAATGTTGAATTAAAGCCAACATTTTTGGCAAATAAATCTGCTTTTTCTATGGGATCGGATACAATTTCGTCATTGTTATCAACCAAAGGTGGGAACGAAGAACCGCCACTTTTACCGTTAAGGCTCTTAGCAAAGGTCCAAAAGGATTTGCTATTTTTAGGAAGATGCACAGGTTGTCTTCTCAACCGTCTATTGTGCAAGAACTTTTGCTTGTTAATAACTCTCCTTCACCAGTTTCTAACCGCGATATAGCTCGCCCTATTAGCTTCAGTCCTATCACTCTTGTAGATTTATTTATTTATTTATTTAACTGGCTCTTGCTTAATTCAAACACGTTACAAAGTATAAATTTAAAAACTAATAAAGTATTAACATGTATTAAGTAACAAAAATTAATTACAAAACTATTAAAAATAAATCAAAAAATGGAAATTTATATTAATAATATTAATTAAACTTTAAATAATTAACAATCTTTAACAAAATGTAACACACAATTTTAATAATAAAAAAGAGAAGAAAAAGAAAAAAACAATAAAAATTAATTAAAATAAGTAACAAGCTAAAGGTACTCCTTAAATTTCAATGATGCAAATACAGATTCCTCTTTAAAGTAAGTTTAGAAAGTTAGAAATTAATAGTTTGTTAATATTTATTAGATAAGGACATCATTCTATTTAGAGGTTCGTGTTTTCCATAGTTAATTCTATGAAATTGAACATAAAATATGTTATGTGATTTTAATCTTGAGACTGGACAAAAGTTAATTATATCAATTAACTGAGAAGACACAATATTACATTTTAGCAATTCTGTTAAGAATATTATATCGGCAACATCACGACGCTTTCAAGGATAGAAAGATTTAATAAGTTTAAACGATGCTCGTACGGTGGGAGATTATGTGGGTCTTCCCAAGGAAGGTGACGGAGAGCAAATCTGAGAAATTTTTTTTGAACAGATTCAACCCTATTAATATGTACTCTGCTCCACACCTGACGGGCATATTCTAAATTGGGTCTTACCAAGCAAGTATAAAGCGATGTAAACACATAAGGGTCTTGAAATTCTCTTGCCCAACGTTTAATAAAACCGAGCATTGAATTTGCTTTATTTAATATATAGGTCTAGTGAAGCTGAAATAAAAGTTTATTATCGAAAAGTACTCCTAAATCTTTAATTGAAAAGACAAATGGAATAGGTTGATTACTAAAAGAATAAATATAGAATAAAGGGTTTGAACGGCGCGTAAAAGTAATAAAAGCACATGTGTTAACATTAAGGAGGAGATTATTTTTAATGCACCAATTATGGAAACGATTTAAATCTTCTTGCAATGCTAGTGAATCTCCTAACGATTTAATTTTTTTTTTAATTTTCATATCATCGGCATAAATTTTAATCTAACTATTTAAAATAAAGACGTGATGTCATTAATCGAAATAATGAATAATAAAGGACCAAGATGACTACCTTGAAGAACACCGGTAGGAGCAGAAGTTCTAGATCGAAATAAAACAGAGTAACTACGGTCAGAAAGATAGGAACCTATCCAATTTATAAAATAAGAGGGAAACTCTAATTTTTTTAACCTAAAAATAATGATATTATGAGGAAGAAGATGGAAAGCTTTACTAAAGTCAGTGTAAATTACATCTGTTTGAAAACCATCCTCCATATTTTTGAGAAAAGTTGATGTTGACTCAACCAGATTGGTGACAACAGATCTATTTTTCGTAAAGCCATGTGGAAATGGCGACAAGAAATTCGTGCAATGATCATAAATAGAATCAAAAACAATTAGTTCAAAGAGTTTTGGAATTGCTGATAGTTTAGCTATGGGACGATAATTAGTTACGTAATTTTTTTTATCTTTTTTATGAATAGGTCTAATAAGAGCAGTCTTGCAAATTGAAGGGAAAACTCCACAAGCTAATGAAAAATTAAATATAGCCGAAAGCGGGCTGGATAAAGATGCAGAACAATTTTTTAAAAATAAATTAGGAATACCATCACTACCAGCACTAGGATTATCGTCAATTTTATTTAAATAGTTGCAAATCAAAGTAGAATATATATTAATATTAGTAAGTGTAGTTTTCGAAAATTATCAAGATGATGGATATTTGTTTCGTTTACAGAAAAAACTGGAGTAGCGTAACTAGATGCAAAAAAATCGCGAAAGAATTCAGAAAAGCTTCCTCCTTTTTAGATATTGCATTTGCACAATAGTTTTAAAATTTTAAAGAAACATAGTTACACTTATTTTGTTCTGTTTTAATTTTTCTCTTTAAATTTTATAAAGCATATTTTCTTATTATTTTCATATGCGTCTATTACTAAAGCCAAGTATACATCAATAAGAAGTAAACCTGTACCACGTTAAATATTTTTGATTTCCTGTTTTTTTTTCTTTTTATTCATATTTTTTTTCAACATTCTTACATAACAATTAATTAATGGTTTTTCTTTCTTTTCTTTAAATACTTCATAAAAAAAAAACGAAAAAACAATAGAAATAATCTCAGCTCAAAAATGCAAAGATAGGAAAAATCATTTTTTCTTACTATTTCCATGTTTTTCTATTACTTAAAGAAAGTATACAATCTTTATAAACAACTAGACTTGTCTGAAGGTCGTCGCCGCTTGTCTGACCTACTTTTATGACATTAACCTACTTCCTGTTTGACCTAATTACGATTTGATCTACTGACCTATCTGGCCCAAATGCCTACCTACATACTACCATGTTTACCTATTACTTAAAACAAGTATATAATCTGTATAAGCAACTAGACTTGTCTGTCGGTCGACGCCGTCTGTCTGATCTGCTTTTATGACGTTGACCTACTTCCTGTCTGACATAATTACGATTTGACCTACTTGCGGGTGACCTTGACCTACTGACCTGTCTGGTCCAAGTACCTACCTCTACTCATGTGCTTACTTACCAAGAAATTATATAATTTTTATGTTCCTAATAATATTGAAAATAATTTTTTTAACAAAATTTCAGTTAAGCACATGGTTATATTTAAGATATCATGTGTCTAAAAATGGCAAGTGTTCAATTTTTGAGCCCTAATGGGTCTTAAACAGGAAGTGATTCAAAAAAATTTCTGAAAAAACATACTAATTCTAGAAGTTCTTTCTTGTTTCAAAATTCAACTTCCTATCTCAAAGCGTGCCGGAGTTGAGAAAGAAGAAATATCATACCAAATTTGGTTTCCACATAACGGTAAATACTAAAATATTACGATACATTCTTTTTACCCGTATTCTTGTACCATTGACTAAAGCATTACCAGTATTGAAATTACGAATAAACAATACGATACAATTTTACTTCAAATTAGTAAAACTAATTTATCAACTAATTTATGCGGAGGTAAACCGTAAAGATAAACAGTAATAGGTATATTCGATAGGAATATTATTACGTTCTCTATCATCATCAGTTACAATACTAAATAAATCGCAACTGTGGAAAACATGCTCTTCATCAGGTGAAATATTCAAAATATGGTTATTAATTAAATTACAATCATCACTTTTTGGTGCTAATATATTGTACTAAAAAAATTGCACTTTCTTTAAACGGCAGTGGGTTTAAACAAAAACTTGTACATTTTTGTAGGTATTTTGAGTTTAAATTTTCAAAACATATAACATATGTATGTACCTATTGTATTAATTTATAAAAATTGAAACAAAACAATTAAATTTTTAGTTGTATATGCAAAACTTTGGGGAAACAATGGTAAATGTTGTACCCGCGTAGGACCAAATGACTATATCTGAAAGATACTTGGTGTTATCACCTTCCCAAAAATATATATCCTTAATGCCGTATTTTATCCTTAAAGGACGAAAAGAACATTTGAAAGCGTTCTTGTTGTTTTAGTGTCTTTATATAAAAACCGTTATATCTGATAATGTGTAAGATATATATGTATTCTGTTTTTTTATCTTATAATATAGTAATCTGAAAAATATTTAAACAGTTATTTGGTAACGATGGGTGTTGCCGTTCTGGAGATATTGTAGTTCAAAGTTGAAAACTTTTGAGAAAAACTACAATCTTTTTTTTTTATTTTTCTTTAAAAACCAAATATCTCATGATTTTACTAAAATGTTTTATATATAGGGACATTAACAGCACGGTCTTTGGCTCGTACAAATAATTATTATATGTTCAATATATTAATATTTCTTACCTATTTCAATTTTATTGTTATTACATTTTGTAGAATCAATAAAAATAACCAAAAAAATTTCAAAACAGAACAATTTTTTTTTTCATGAACACTTATATCTTCTAAACTCTACGATACAGACACAAACTATGTACGTACGAATTATAGAAAAACAATAGACCTTTCCAACAGTATATAAATATTGGGGGGCTTTTCGGTAAAATCATGAAATATTAGGTTTTTAAAGAAAAATAAAAAAAAAGATTGTTGTTTTTTTCAAAAGTTTTCAACTGTGAACTACAGTAGGTGTTGTCCCAGAAGGACAACACCTATCGTCACCAAATAACTGTTAAAATATTTTTCAGATTACTATCTTATAAGATAAAAAACTGAATATATATATATATATCCTATAAATTATCAGGTATAACGGTTTTTATATAAAAATACTAAAACAACATGGATGCTTTCAAATGTCCTTTTCGTCCTTAAAGGATAAAATACGCCATAAATATTTTTAGAAAGGTGGCAACATCAAGTATCTTGCAGATATAAACATTTGGTCCTACGCGGCTACAACGTTTACCATAGTAGACCCAAAACTATTTACATAGGATAATTTATTTACGATAAAATATTACTAAACAAATATTATTTACATTAATTTTTTAATAAGGTTTCAGTCCAGTTTAAAATTGTAAATTCATACGTCTTTCAATTTTATTCATTTAAAATCAATTTCATACAGATCTTGTTGCTGATTTATATTTTTCAAATTATTACTTTCAATTTTGAAAATTATAAAAATTTTTTAAATTCTTTATAATGTACCTATTAATTTAAAATTACTCTTTATACCCGTACGATAAGTATCGGGTATAATAAAATTACTCCTCCGTTTGTAACACCTCGAAATAAGCGAGCTAGATATACCTTCAAAGGTATGGATCGGATCAGAATCAAATTCTGAGTCGATTAAGCCATGTCCGTCCGTCCGTCCGTCCGTCAGCACGCTAACTCAAAAACTAAGAAAGCTAGAATCTTGAAATTTACACAACATATTATATTCTGGGAGCAATTTGTAGGTTCCCTATTTTTTTTAGTTGAGTTCCGACCAAAACTTCGGGTAGCTCCCGTAGCTCCCACCCGTTAAGGAGCTACAGCCCCGCAAAGTTCGAAAAAGTATACCTTCAAAATGAAAATTCCAAACGACAGGTGCTATTATAAGCTTTACAAACATGTATATAATAAATATATACTTGTGCTATACGGTGTCTTAATTTACCGTTATGCGAAACTGAATTATTGCAAAATCCTTTAACCCTGCTATCTTCTAAACGGCTTAAGTTGGAAACTTGAAATTCATTAGATCTTTGAAAATAAGTTTGAGTCATTTCAGAAATTTTCTTTCTATGACCCCATGTTTAGGAGCTGTAAGGGGTCAAAAACTGAAAATTTCCTATTTTTAAACACCTGTAACTTGAACACCTGTTAAAATTTTTTTGAAGTAATACACAAAAATTAAAGCATTATACTCTTATTTTTGTTAACAACTTTTTTTAATAATATAGGGTTACTTTATAATTGACGAAAGTGTTACTTGATTTTTTCAAATTTTCTAGCAAATTTCTTTAACGAATTTTTTGCATTTTGTTTTACTCGATAATTTGAAATTGTTGAGGATATAGTGCGTAGTACAAAAAAATGTAAATAAATAAACAACGTAACGGTTGCTTGAAGAATTTTTATTTATATGATATTGATACACGTACATACTTATATAATATGTATATTAATAAAAAAATAATAAAAAAACATATAAACATATAATATGTTTATTTACATATCGTATATGTGACTGATGAATGAATGATAAGTGTATAGATGTATATTATATAGCGCAGTATTTACATACATATATGTATTTTATTGTACTTATAAGAAATTATTCTATGAATGGAAATATTTTTATAGAAATATTACAATGTATGGCGATATACTTATAACAATATAAATATACTATGTGCGCATTAATATAATATAATATTTAAATTTATATTTACTATTTTGTAATTTAATATACATTTACCGCTTAGTATTAAATGGTGCTATAGAATATTTGAAAAAGTTTTGGATTGAAAATCGTTATGTGGAAGGTTAGAATCTGCTTTTGAAGAATGTATAAACATATTGTTTGAATATATGTACAACCCATAGTTCTAAAAATTATAAAATTCACACAAATTATTTTAAAATGCTAAAATATTAAAAAAATAATATTGTAAGCAGAGTGACAGGCTGTGAACATACAAACCGTTCGTACGGGTATATAAGAGTAGACAAAGGCAACTGTATTCTCTCTCGTTTATCATAATACTTCTTTTAAGCTTTTGTAATAAATATGCTCGCTTAATAATTTTAAACCAAACAAAAACAACAACAAAGAGAAAAAAAAATAATAAAAATAAATAAACGTTTAAAAAAAATTATATGGGTATATAAAAATATACACATCCAATATACATATATATGTACATATTTACGAACATTCATTGCAAAAAAAATCATTTAAAAGCATGCATATATTTTTATTTAGAATTTTCTATTTATGTAGTTATATATTTATTTTGTTCTATATCTAATTATTGATTTGACACACAAACTTGCATCATAGAATAGAATCACACTTTCTGTTTGGGGTACAGAAAAAAAAATTTTAACAAGATTTTAATCTCCTTGTTCATTTCAACAATTTAGTTAAAAATTCATAAAAAGAAAAAAATAAGTCGGCGCATAATAATAAATTAATTGAGCCACGAATCACAACCAAAAATGAATTACATTTCTGCAGAAAGTCGACTCAAATATTTCACAAAGCTAAACGGCGTGGCTATTTTATGATGAAGATGAAGATGAAAGCAAAAAATATTTCCCGGTTGCCGCTTGCTCCTACACCCACTTCTGTAGTGAATATGTGTTTTTTTGTTTTTTTTTTAGACATTAACTCAACTTTCGCTGCATCCGTTTTTAGTTGAAGTAAATATAGCCCTTGATTATCTTTAATATTGTTATTTATATTATCTTTTTTTGTTTTAGGCAGTACCGATATCGCTGCAATGTCATTCTCAGTAATCTCAGCGTTCAACAATTTACTAATTTTAACCAAGACTTCTGTTGGATTTTTGATTTTCCCAGCTATTACCATTAGGAAGCCCAGCTATTACGATGTCCTTTTTTTTTCATTTTGACTTTTTTTATCAACAAGTTACTCCAAGTAATTCACCCTTTTTTCCAGAATAATGTTTTTTTTCTTCACATTTGGATATTTCATTTTTTAAAACAGTGTTTTCTTAAGTAATTCACCCTTTTTTCCAGAATAATGTTTTTTTTCTTCACATTTGGATATTTCATTTTTTAAAACAGTGTTTTCTTCAATAATTTGTGCGTTTGTTTGTAGGATACCATCCATTTGAGCGCTAAGAAAAGTTTGTGATTTATGAATTTCCTTGAGCAATGCTATCATTTGATTCACAGATTTGGCAAGAGTTACCACAGTACACTGACTTGGATCAATTTGAATATACATATTCAAGTTTTGGTTGTCTTCTATTTCATTTGAGTCCAAATCAAACAATGAGACTTGGTCCAAATCGTGTTCAGCATCGAAATTATCATCACCCACTATGATGGACTCGTTTGAGGTGGAAGGACCACTACACAGGATGCCTTTAGTTTTTGCGTAGAAGTTTTTTTTACATTTCCAGCATTGTTTCGACGCCATTTTAAATTAATTTTTACCCTTATTTTATATTATTTATTTATTTATTATTTTTTATTATATTTTAATATAATTTTCCTTATTTTTTCTCTTTTTTAGTGTATAGATGGAATGATAATTCTTCATTAGCTGAAGTGAAGCTGGTCACCTTAATTGCGGTTTCTACTTATATTATATTTAGTATTAAGTATTATTTTCTTTAGTTATTGTTTTTGTATTAGTTATGACTTGTTAATAATTTAGTATAAAATTATTTCAGAATTGAATTAGTTAATAATTATATTTTTATATAATTTGTGAATATATTACGCATATACTTTATAAAGAATTATAAGTGTTTGCATTTTTTTTTTTTTTTATTATTTAGATTTGATTTTAAATTGATTGGTATTGATTGTATATATATTATAAATTTGTGCTAGTTAATTAGTTAGATATTTGTGTTCTATTTTATGATTTATTTTAATGTTTGTTATAGAAGAATTTTAATATCGTTTAATTTAAATTAGTATTAGTTATTAGTTAAGTATTTATATTTTTTATTAATTACTTTTTAACTTAGTTTTATAAACGTATAAGTAATTGTTTGTTTTTTTTTTTGTCAGTTCGATTTTAAATTAGCTAGTATTGATTACATATTATAAATTTGTATTAGTTATTCAGTTAGGTATTATTACTTTCTTTTATATTTTTTATCTTGTATTTAATTTATTGTTATTTGGTATTAGTTTAACTTTTTCATGATTTATTATTCTGTATTAATTCAATTTTTTTTGGTTCAACTTTAACAATTTCTTCTTAAAAATTATATTTTACTAGATTATATGATAAAAAAATTAATGTACGAAACAAAAAAAAAATAAAACTGTTATTATCTTCTTCAAAATATATTACGGGGAAATGGTAAAATAACTGAAAATAATATGTTACGGGTAAATGGTAAAATAAATGCAAATAGTAACTTAGCAAATGGTTGCACATCGTACATTCACCCATTTCAAAATTAGTCATCCGGTACGGATGACACGGCATCATCTTCATTTTGTGATTGGATGTTTCTCCATGGCCTCATATTGTCGCAGCTTGTTCTTGTTAGACCTTCTCTGTCACTTGCATATTTTATTATATATCTTCCAAAACAAGGTCCAGATATTATTTCATATGGACCTAAAAAATTAGAAGAAAGTTTTGCATTTCTCGCTTTTCTTATTGCCACAATATCTCCTGGTTTATAACCGCTTTCCTTCGTCCTTCTTAAATTATAAGTTCTTCTGCTTTCTTCCTGAATTTTGTTGATTTGGTTTTTAACTTCCCGTCTGATATTTTCTCTAAGCTCTTCAAAGTCTCCCAACATCTCTGATTCAATTAGTTTATTTATTTGTAGATCTTGATTTTTTCTCATTGTAGTTCGAAATAAAACTTCGAAGGGTGTTCGTTTTATGGCTCGTTGATATGTACTGTTGATTGCGATTTGTACCCTGGGAACAAACTTGTACCATTTTTCTGGAGAAACTTGTACCATTTTTCTGAACTGTTAATTTTTTCAGTACTTCAATTATATTTCTATTAGTACGCTAAGTTTGACCGATCCCACAAGGTACTCCAGTCGTAACCAAAGTATGTTCGATACCTTCCTTTTTGCAAAATTCCGTAAATTCATCTGACGTAAACATGGACCTCGATCGGATACTATTCTTTTTGGATTTCCAAAAGTTTTTGGACTTGCAAAACGTCAATAATTTTGATGGATATATACATACTTTGAAAATCCATTGGTAATTGTTAAAATATATTTGTACATCTTCGTAGTCGAATCCATGGGGCCAATATGATATATGTAGTATATTACTAGAGGTAATTCATGTTTGTCAACCGCTGGCGACATGCCTTTTTGTTTTCCAAGTTTTCTATTTGCCAGTATACATTTTATACAATTGTTGCTGATGTATTTATGTTTGTATTTTTCTCTTTTTTTTTCTTGTTTTCAATTAATTTTATTGTTTTATCGGTTCCAAATGCCCTTCTTCTGCTTCATTATAATTATTTCTCGTTCCACACTTCTATGTACGACAACTAGTTCAAATCCATCTTTCTGCCTGCATAGAATTCCTTTCCATATAACAAAATCTTCATGTTGCGAATTTAAGTTTATTAAGTTTTTATTATTGAAATATATTCATCCAGATCCTGTGCCTTTTTAATTCTTATTAATAATTCATGCTGAATAATATTTATGGTAGGGTATCTGGTAGGGTTTATGGTATGGTAGCATATGGACGTTACAACATGTAGTAGTAGTATATTACTATATACTATGTAGTAGTAGTATATTACTATATACTATGTAGTAGTATATTACTATATACTATGTAGTAGTATATTACTATATACTATGTAGTAGTATATTACTATATACTATGTAGTAGTATATTACTATAATAACCTCATGTACTACATGAGGTAATTATTGAAGACAACCCCCACTGTCACTGTAGCGGTTAATATTATTGGTATTAGTATTCTTATTAATATTATTATTATTTTACTACAGAGTCAGCGCCATCAGTGGATTACAACGTACAGCAGTATATAACACTTTACTTGCATGATATAACCAAAGACAGCTCCACTGTAGTAGCTATTATTGTTATTACTATTATTATTATTATTATTATTATTATAATTACTATTATTATTATTATTATTACTATTATTATTATAAATTATTGTTATTATTACTATTACTATTATTATTATTATTATTATTATTATTATTATTATTATTATTATTATTATTATTATTATTATTATTATTATTATTGTTATTACTACTATTATTATTATTATTATTATTACTATTATTATTTTTATTATTGTTATTATTTTAGTACAGAATCAGCGCCATCCGTGGATTACAAGGTGCTGCAGTATATAACACCTTGCTTGCATGATATAACCAAAGATAGCCCCACAGTAGCAGCTATTATTATTACTATTATTATTATTATTATTATTATTATTATTATTATTATTATTATTATTATTGTCATTATTACTGATACTATTATTATTATTAATATTATTATTGTTATTATTACTACTATTAATTATACGATATACATTATTGCGATATAAAAGTACTACATATTTTTTATTTATGACCTGACCGGGGTTTGAACCCAAGACCCTTCGATTGAAAGGTTGGCGACTTAACCACTGCGCCATGAGTCAGATAAATGAGATAGAGAGATAGTGCTCTTTTGCCTATTTCCTCCAGTTTATATACATATTCCTTAAATGTTTCTCTTTTTTGAATTTTCCTTCTTTTTAATTGGTTATGTATATCGGCTTGACAAAACGATTGTTCAAATTCACAGATTATCGTTATCGATTATCGATTCACAGATTGATTTACAGATTATCGTTCTCATAAAATTTTTGCAGGACTCGTTAATTACGTTTTTGCCAATACTAACTTTGCGGGATCGCTTAAAACTACTGGTTTAATGATTGCTTCGAACTCTTCTATCCTTAAATCAGCCATTCTATCCATAAATTATCTCCAGAAAATTCTTCTATTAAAAATTCAATATCTTTCAAAGCTGACTTTTCCTCGTCCGGAATTTTGAGTTTTTCTTCTTCACTATCTGAATCTACACTGGAATATTCAATGGAGCTGCTACGTTCTGTTCCCTTTGATACATCTATATTATATGCTAGTTTATTTTATAATAAACTTTTCCTTCCCACGTTTTTAATTCCTAATTTTTCGAGCTGTTCTTTAAACTCCGTTACTTTCAGTTGTAATATTTTATCCGCATTCCTGTGGTTACAAAAAATACTGCTACTTAATTTGTTGAACCCCCAAATGTAGAGCATCAATAAATAATAAGTCCAATATTTATTATATTTACTAATACTATATTTATTAAAATAAATTATAAACTAAAAATTCACTCTAATTAATTACAACAAAAAAAAATAAAAATCAACTTTGTATTATACTCTTATGTAAAAATTATTAAATTCAACTTAATTATATTCTTATTCAACTTTACTTCGTGGTTCAACTAGAAACAAAACAAAAATTTTTTTTTAAATATATTACGGGTAAATATTGACTCCAGGAAGTGACGTCATGACCATGTAGTATTAAAGTATGGGTATGGTTGACTCCAGAAAGTGACGTCATTCAAATGTTAAAGTAATATGTGAATTAATTTAGCGGTTAACCTTGAAATAAGTATAATTGCAATTATTTATGTGTGCAATCATAACTTACATTAATTTTTAGAAGGCCTGGACATCGAAATACTTAAATGTGTTTGTGCAAATTGTAAATGTATTGTGAGAAAAAGCTTCCAAAAATGACATTTCATAAAGATTTTTTTGTTCTTTTCTGTTTTTGTTTTTGTTTAAGAAAAATGCCGATTTTTAACAATTTTCTTTTCGAGTTTTCGATATGAAATAGTTACCCAAACATGCCAAATTGTATATTAAAATAAAATTTGGAAATTTTTCTTTAACATAACAAAATTTCAGCTTTCAACTCGAAATTTTTAACATATTTTCAACAAAATAAAATTTTTAGTTTTTCTCTAGCATTTCATATCGTCGCCATTTAATACTCTCAAAAAATTATGAGAGTACACAATTATATTATTATAATTGTGTACTCTCATAATTAGTGAACGTAACCTAATAATTCAAAAGCTTTCTAATAGATTGTACTGCAAATTTGGAAAATATATTTTAGTTCAAACTAAGTTTTTATATTTTTAATTATATTAAAAAATTATAAAATTTATATAAAAATAAAGTTTAAAGTTTTATCTTTATGTCAATAAAAAAATTAACTTTCAAATCATATTTTTCAGCAATATTTTAAAGAAAAGAAAAAAAGAAGTACCAAATTCTGGTTAAGCAATTTTCGTTTTTTTCTATACAGTCTATAAAAAAAAATTATTGTAAATAGAATATTCATGTACTTACATGAAATAGAATAATCTTTTTATGAATAAAATTTTAAATTGCAATACTATTTGATAAATATTAGAAAAAAAAAATTAGGTAATATTTTATTTTAAATAACTCTAAATTTTAGTAATATTTTATTTTATGTATTCATATTTTTGTAGAGTTAAATTTTTGAATTGAATTATTCTTTTTAAAAGATTCTATTGTATGAATACCTATTTAAAAAAATTAGCTGTCTCCACCACAGGACCGACCGCCACTACAAAAAAAGTACAATGCCAAAATTTATAGATTTTTTACATAATAATTTATATCAAAACAAAATAACTTCTAATAATTTAATAACATTTTTTTTTATTCAATAAAAATAATAATATGCAATGAAAACGTAAAAATATATGTACATTAATTCATACATCCATTTATTATTATTATTATTGTAATGTAGATACATGATTTTTTTTTCATTCAAAAAATAATATTAAAAGTAAAAAATAATAAAAACTGTAAACAAATACAAAACAAACATAAGATTAATATTAAATCTGCTAACAAAAATTTTACCGTTTTAATTTTATGTCATCAACAAATGAATAATATGCATTGGCATAGATATAAGTACATACATATGTATGTATAAAAATTTTTAGAGATATAAAAAAAAAACAAAAAAAAATTGTTCATATAAATTTATATGGAGTGTTACGTATGAAATTTGGACTTAGAAAAAAAATTAAATAAAAATTTAAGTTAGTCGGATCAAAAAATGTTCTATGGCAAAGTTGTTCCTTTTAAATTTCCGGATAAAGAGCCTTTGAGAAGCTTAAAAGAGCTTTGTACAAAGATCAGACTGGCAACCAACAGCTTATAGTTCCATATGTAAATTGCATTTTTCAGAATCGTGTTTTAAATTAAATAATGATAAATCTCCGCGTTTAATACCAAATGCAGTTCCAAGTATATTCACCAATTACTTGGCAAATTTAATAGAAACGAATGATAAAAACTTACGCGATGATAATATAATTTTAAATTTCTCTAATTTAGTTTTAAATGTTAGTAAAAAAATAAATTTAAAATACTGGAAATACTAAATATATAATTATACTATACTGGAAATACTATATAAAAAAGGTAATACAGAAATAAAAGAATTTCACAATACTGAACGATATTGAAGGACGCAAAAAATTAAATTATTGACTAAATTAACCTTTTTGATATGAAGGTACCTATATATAGTTGGGATACAATCGTCATGTCATTTTTCATTTTTGCACACTCAAGATCTATTATTACTATCCGGTCGGAAAATATTGATTTTTGTGATATTTTTTTTGTTTTTTACTTTTTTTAATATTGTTTTTAATATCATATTATTTAGTTAAAAAAATATTTATATATTATTTATATGTATTAATATATTTGTTTTTATTATTTTAGTTTAAGGCCTAGTCTTCAGGCGATACCACTTTAAAAATAATCGCCATATCCCCTACATCAAAGGAAAAGGCGAATAACTTATACTATTAATTTATTTTATTATAGTAATAAAAATTTTAAATAAGTTAACATAAATTAACTTATTGTAAAAATAATTAAATAGTTTATTTTTTGCACTTAATTTTATATGCATTCTAAAAAATTTACAATATTTATTAAAGCAAATCGATATTGCAATAAAAATTAGTGTTCAACATTTTTTTTGCTCAGTAATGTACCAAATTAATGCTCTTTTAAAAAGTTTTTAAGAAGCTTTTTTTTGTTGGAAAGTAGTTGGAAGACATTTTTTAAAATGCATATTTATGAATGAAAATTTAAAAATTTTAAAAATTTCTTTTTACTAAAAAACGTAAAATAGATGGAACTTTAATGCTCCCTTAAGACGAAATTAAAAAAAATCTGTTTATGTATTATTTCGAGATTTCTAGGAGGACTACTATTTTTTTCCATAAGACTACGTGTATTTTTTTTGAAAAAAAGGACTACTATTTAGCTTTCCTCTCTCAATGTCCAGGCCTTCTAAAAATTAATGTAGGTTATGGTGCAATATATAAATGTAATGAAGCTTGGAAAAATTCGATTAAAAAGCTTTTGATGTTAGTTAACGTGGTGTTAAGCCGATGTTGTTATTAAGTGTAATATAAACTCATATAATATTTTTGAAAGTTAACAAGTTAATGAAGAATAGAACTTTCATGATTAGAATAAAAACAAGTTATTATACGGAAAATATATAATATAAATATAGTATATGATTAAATGAAGGGTATTATGGATTTGAATTTAGGATTAGAGTGTGAGAATATGTGTTATGAAATTTAAGAATTAAATTATTATTACAGTCTGGGCAACTGAATATTGCCATCCATACTTTTTTGGACGTAAATTCACTATTAGAACCGACCACAAACCTCTTCAATGGCTTCATAACTTGAAGGAACCTAATTCCAAAGTACAAAGATGAGATCAAGTTATAAGAATTTAATTTCGACATAGAATATTTAAGTGGACGAGAAAACAAAGTTGCCGACGCTCTCTGACGTGTTCAGATTCATTTAAACGAATCAAATCTAAAAAGATTAAATTCAAACGAAAACAATTCAAATGACGTAGAAATTGACGAAATACAATCAACTGATGCTACAATTCATTCAGTTGATGAAGATAATTCCGAATACATTCCTATATCAGAGTAAACAATTAATTTCTACAAAACACAAATTATCATAAAAAAGGGTTCACAAGAACAATTGAAATTATTTAAAATTCATCGTAAAACAAGGAAAATTTTCATACATCCTAATCCTAACGAAAAATTTTTTATTGAAGTTTTTAAAAACCATATTCCTAGTAAAGAAATAATAAGAATTATGATGGAAGATATTAATATTTACAGTTCTTTTCAAAATACATATCTAAAATATTTTTCAAAAAAGAAACTAATAAAATTAAACAAATGCTCACTTTTACTTACTGACATTTCATATGGTCTCGAATTAAAGGAACTTATTCTTGACCAACACATAAAAACAAATCATAGAGATATCAATGATCTTTACCTAAATTTAAAGAAAAGCTATTATTTTCCTAAATTGAAAAATGATATTCCAAATGTTATAAATAATTGTCACATTTGCAACATTGCAAAGTATGAAAGACGTCCTTTAAATCTACCCTTAAAAATTACAAAAACCCCTGAAAAATCATTACAAATAGTCCATATGGACATATGGCTTCACACAAAATCAAATCCATACTTGACAATTATTGACAAGTTTTCAAAGCACGCTCAAATTATTCTCTTAAAATCTAAGAATTGGGTGCATTTGAAAAATGAATTTATGGATTTATTCAGTAAACCTGCTAAAGTTGTAACCGACCAAGAGAAAGGCTTTAACAGCCTCAATTTCAAAAAATTACTTAGATACAGAAGGAATTGATATTCATTTTACTACTCCCAATAACCATAGCAGCAATGCGGTATTGAAAGATTCCATAACACCTAAAATGAACACCTAAGAATTTTGAACACGATCGAAAAAGAAGAAGGTCAAATTACGGACGAAGACCCCATAACCAAAAGCTTAAAAGTTTATAACGAAACTATTCACACATCAACTGGCAAAAAGCCAATAGATTTTCTAAATGGTGTTATCTCTTCCGATCAATATCCTTCTATCAAAAAATTTAATACAAAAATTAAAGAAAAAAGGATCGAAAAATGTAATAAAGGTAAAACCAATGGTAAGCCTTCCAATTATCTTAAACTAAATACAATCACGAAACTACAACCTTATAACAAAAAAATTCAAATCACCGATTCAAATAACGATCATTTCAAAATTAACAAAGAAAATATTCCACGTTTCATTAATGAATTTAAAAAAAAATGCACGTACCAAAACTAACTACTTTTATGTTATTCTAGGATAAGTTCTATTTGTTCTCTTACTGGTTTTTCCAATTGTCCTGTCTCCCTTATCCATAGATATTAAGCAAATACCACCTGGAATGGTTACCTTCTCTTTGAGGAATCTGAACTTACAATAATACAAAGTTACAAAAGAATATTGCATGTTGTCGACCTAACCCAATACGAGACAATTATTAACAAAATCAAACGTATTACAACTTCAAAATGAAACTGATATTCCTCCGGTTTTGCTGCTTAAATTAAAACACCTAAAGGAAGATTACAATAGTATTATTCCACACCACGTAAGTAAAAGATCATTGTTTAATCTTGGTGGAAATATTATTCGCTTTGCTATTGGTGTAATGGACGACGACGATAGAAAAGAAATAGAAGAACACTTAAAGGTAATAGAACAAAATAACGGTAAATTAATTAATAATGTTAACGATTAAGTATTAATAAACCAAAAAATATTTAATGCTATAAAAAACATTACCGATCCTCTTACCCTAGCTCAAAATGATATAAAAAATGTGATTAACAATTTCCAAAATAATATTGATAAAATAAATAAAAAATTAGAGTACTTTATGATTAAAACCTTAATAATTAAAAATAATGATTTATTAACAAGACAAATTTAAAATATCAAAGAAATAAGTTTAGCTAGTAAATTAGAAATACTGCCAAAAGATATTACCTTATTATGATACCTTTCATTAAAAATTGCGTTCTTTTCCGTAAGAATTCTATAATTTTTGTTTTATCTATTCCAGTTTTCAAAAATGAAAAATGTTTTGTAACTAATTTGCAAAAAATTCCAAACAAAACTGTAAACTAAGAATTAATTATACACTAATATAAAAAAAATTATTACATGTAAACAAAGTATTTTTAAATTTATTGATATGAAAAATGTTATGGAAAAAGATCTAATACCTTTCGACGATAATTGTATAAAAAATTTATTAAATAACAATCACATGAAATGTTATTTTCGAATAAATTTCTTCGCCAATATAATAAAAATTGTTAACACAATTTTTTATTTCTTCGCCAATATAAATAAAATTGTAATTGTTACAATTAACTTAAACAAAACAATACTTTATAATAAGTGTGGTCAATCGCATATGATCCACATAAAAGGCAATAATGTTGTAAAATTTACAAACTGTAAAATATCACTTGATTCATTTCAACAAGAAAATTATGAGAAAGAATATTACAATAATATCTTGCCATACTTCGAACGTAATATTAGCGTTCAACAAGTCAATGCTATACAGTTAACAGAATTACATGCCTCCAATATTACCAATACAAAAATAATAGAAGAAATTAAATATAATAGTTCTTGGAAGTGGCACGCAAGTGTTTTAGCAAATTCATTTATTGGCATTTTTCTTGTATTCTCACTGTCTATTGGCTTTTATTGCCTAAAACAATTTAAAGCAAAAAGTTGAAAAATAAATTTTGAATTAAAAGAGATTTGCACGGGGTCGAATCTTAACGGGGAGGAGTTAAATATGATTGTATGAAAAAATAAACATTATTATTAATCTTGTGTGTAATAAAGAAAGAACTCTAAAAATTTTCTGAGTTTTATTTAAATAAAGAAAAATTCTTTGTAACGTTTTGTCGAATAAATAGGTATATATGTACATAGTAAGGAATCTCTTCTTTTAACCTTTGAAGTGACAACACTTCTTTTTAATTAGTAAAAACGTTTTTTTTATGTGCACTTTTTTTTTTTTTACTTTAAATTAAACTAGGAACTTTTTTAATTAATTTTTTAATTTTTTTCTTTCACTAAAAAATTTTTAAAAGTGTAGTGTAATAAACTAAATTTTAAATTATATGGCTGCAAAACTTACTTTTGATTTTAATTTTGAATAAATTTTAATTTTTGTTAATTTTAATTTTTTACTTTAATCTTAATTTACATACTTTAATTTATCTTAAGTCAGATTTTGATCTTGGTTAATTTTGAAATTGATATTAAGTCTAATTTTGATTTTAATTACAATTTCAACTCTGATTTCATTTTAATTTTGCTTTTGATTTTAATTTTAAACTAGATTTCAATTTTAATATTATTATTTATTATTTTAACTTTTCTTTTATATTAATTTTTTTCCATCAAAATTACCAATTATCATATTAATTTCTGTAACATACGCGGTTTGCAAACGAATTTTCATGCCGTCGATGGCCATCTTAGTTCAATTAAACCAGCAGTCTTAGCCCTCTGTGAAACACAAGTCAGTAACCACAATGATAACTTTAATGCTACCGGCTACTCACTTATTTCATATTTCGTACCCAAAAGAGGTATCGCTGTCTATATAAAAAATTACATTGCTTTCAACACACTTCCAAAATATAAATGTTCTAGACCAACCTTTCATTACATTTGGGTGAAAATTCTCGTTGAAAAGCATGTCATACATTTCTGTTTCTTATACAGATCACTTAACTCAAATGAACAAGAAACTGCTATGGAAATTGAAAATCTATCCAACCAGATCAATGAAATTTTGGACGCATCTCCAGAAACTGAAATAGTTCTGGCGGGAGATTTCAATATTCATAACAGGAACTGGCTTCCTTTTTCTAGCAACATCTCCCCGAGTCAAAACTCAATTGGGAAACAAGTTGAACTATTCTCCACCCTGTTCCACCTTTCTCAACTTGTTCAAAATCCCACTATGATCTCGGACCGTGGTGATCATGAAGGTCACCTCTTGGATCTGTTTCTCACCACCCACCCAAAAAAATATGTGGTTTCAGTTGGTTGCCCCTGGGTAATTCCGATCATTGTTTGGTTAACACAAGTTTCCGGGTAAGCCGAATCTCCAACCAGAGGTCTCCTCCCAAAAAATTGGTTTTGCGTTACAGCCATGCTGACTGGGAGAGTATTAACAACTTTTTTAAAGCCTTTGATTAGCCATTCTGCTTCCGCAACAGAAATGTTAACTTTGCTGCAAATGCGATTAGTGAAACTATTTTACTTGGAATGAGGTTATTCATATCTTATTTCATGAAATCTGTTAAGAGGAGTCCCAAATCTTGATTTAATCGTATTTGCAAAGAAGCCATTTCTAGAAAAGAGGAGGCTTTTAAACTGTACCAAAACAATAGGTCGCAGACTCGCAGGGCCAACTATATAGTGGTGATAAACAGATGCAAGAGAGTTATCAATAAGCAAAAATTCTAGTTCAACCAAAAGTTAAAACGTAAAATAATCCACATGCCCAAGAATGGCAAATCCTTTTGGTCATTTGCCAAAAATTTAAAGAAAGACATTAGAGGGTCTTCCTTTCCACCACTTATTGATAATAATAACAGAACCGTATCAGATTCTAAAGAGAAGGCGAACTTATTTGACAAACAGTTCGCTTTCAATTCGACTCTGTCACAGTCAGCATAGGTGCCACCTTCTGTTCCAAGAGCTGGCTACTCTTTCGGTAAAATTTACTTTAGGACGCGGGCAGTGATGAAAATCTTAAAAAATCTTGATACAAATAAGTCAGCCGATGGCATAACCACCATGGTTCTTAAAAATACCTACTCCACTATTTCAAAACCTCTGCGCAACCTTTTCTACCTCTCCTTCACTTCGGGTATTCTTCCTACCCAATGGAAGGTTGCACATGTTTTCCCAATTCCTAAAAAAGATAATAAAAGTTATCCTTCCAACTACCGCCCTATTGCTATAGCTTCGGTCCTCTCCAAGGTAATGGAGAAAATAGTGATCCAAAAGCTTCTGAAATACCTGAACACAAAGGTTTGCTTCATGATCGTCAATACGTGTTCAGAGTCCGTCGTTCAACCGTTGATCTCATGACTTACCTTTGTGAGAAGCTAAGCATCAACCTTCATCATTCTGGTGAGTCTGATGTTGTGGCTCTTGATATTTCTAAGGCTTTCAATCGAGTTTGGCACGATGCTCTATTGGCAAAATGCGAAGCATTAGGTCTAGGTAGGGTCTTTCTAATATGGATTGGAGATTTCCTTTCGAATCGCACGATTCGTGTACTGGTCGATGGATATTCATCTGACAAATTCAAAATAAATGCTGGTGTCCCCCAAGGATCAGTTTTATTCCCAACTCTCTTCTTAATATTTATCAATGACCTACTCTCATTAACTTCCAATCCAGTCCATAGTTTCGTAGACGACAGCACCCTTGTGCTTCCTATGAGTTTCATAGCCGCTGTTACATTAATCATCACAGCAAAAAATTTCACTATTAGTGACCTAAATAACGATTTAGCAAAAATTCAAAAATTGGGTGAAGTCAAGAGAGTTGAGTTCAATACCAAAAAAACACAATGCTGTCTCATCTCGCGGAACATTGCCACTACTCTGCCTAATTTCAGGGGAAGTCTTGCGGCATTCAACGGATTTAAACATGCTGGACATCGGGTTAAACCAGAAATTGACTTGGTCAAATCACATTTTTGGTATAGCTAAGGATGCAGCTAAATGTTTGTTTTTTTTGTATCGCTGTAAAACTTGCTTTTCCGCATCTGATCTTCAATATCCACTTGTGAGGATCTTCAATATCCACTTGTGATGATGATCCATATATGATGGTGCACTTGGTGACTTTCGAGTTTTCCACCAACCCTGGTAAAAAAAAAATATGTATTTTGAATTAGGAGGGATTTTAGAGTTGGATAAAAAATTAGGGTATTCGCTTTTTCCACAATATTTATGTATGTGCATGTGAGATTTTGAAGTAGGAGGGATTTTAAAGTTGGATTCAAAATCAGAGTTATACGCTTTTTACAGAATATTTATATATTTGTATAAGTGAGGTTCTGAATTAGGAGGGAAATGGGTTGAAAAAGGTAAGTTTTATTATGGGCATCTAATATCTAAATTTCATATTTAGAATAAAAACAAGTTATTATACGGAATGTTAAAAATATATGTATTTAAAGTAATATTAATTTTATTGAACATTAATGTGCATTAGGTGGTTAACTTTGAAATTAGTACAATTGCCAAGTTAGGTATGTGTATAATATAAATGGGGTGACGTCCATGAACAAAGAGCCGTTTGTTATTAAATAGTATGTTGTTTTAATAAAATATGCTTACAATAATTTATTTTCTTAATATATATATAACAATACGATCATATGTTAAATAGTAAGTCATAACGACTCAAAAATTAAATATCTTAAATTTTTTAATAAAAAATATTGATGATAATAACAAGTAACTATGGAAATCTATGCTAAGGCTATTGTAAGAAAACATCCAGAAATCTTATTCACGATAGTAAGTAACTCTGCACTTTGGGATGGGAAAAAAATTTGACCCATATCGCACGACATGTTGACCTACATTTTGATTTATGAGTTTAATGTAGGTCATTCTTGGTTAGTAGGTCAAGAACTTGTTTTGATCGTTTTGTTTTAGGTTTTAAGTTAAGTTGTATGTGTGGGTTGTTAACTTATAAGTTCCAAATGGTTTTATAGTAGGAAGTCAAGTGTTAAACAATTTAAAGTAGAGTCGGCCCTTAATAAACAAAATTGTATAACTGAAGTTTAAATACTAGGCGCACATATAAAAGTAGTAAGAAAATTTCTTATATGAAAATAAAAAACAGAAAAAATTTTTTTATTTTTAAATCTACAGCGCATCTTTAAAATTGAAAAGAAAAAGTGTAATCCTGTTTGTGTGTTTTTTTTTTTTTTTTTTTTTTTGTTTTTTTTGCATAAAGAAAAAAATTAAACTAAGATATAGATTTTTTTTTGCTTACATAAAAATGTGATCTCTTCTGGATAGAAGAATTTATAGAAGAAAAGAGAAAACGAAAGTCATTAATTAGCTGACTGCATGTCGTGTAAGATATTTTTTTATTTTTTAATTAAGAATGTTCAGAAAATATGAATAAAAAGAAAACAAACAGCAAATCAAAAATATGGAACTGATTGAACTAAAGATATACTCTTTACTCTTGATATGCATTTATGTTTTTTTGTTTTTGTATGGAATAAAAAATAATTCAAAAATTTCTAGTTTTAAACTAAAAAAAATTTTAAGACTTGTTTTTGTTATTGTTAAATTAATATACGAGTATACAAATCACTAGTTATCTAGTCAAAGCAAGGAATTGATATAAAAAGAATACAATGTAAAAGTTGAATGATTCTATGATAGTATAGTTCCTGGTTTTAAAAAATTACAATATTCTAGTAATAACAAGATAATAATTAATAATTTATTAAGATTCTGAAAAATGTAATGATCATAAAAGAAATCGAAAGTATAGAACTGTATAATATGTATGTAAATAATGTCTACTTTTGCATGTAGAATTTTTTTGTTTAAATTTTTATTATATTCTTAAAAATTTTAAATTAATATACAAAGCAAATATTTTTACAATACAAATAAAAATGTTCAAATTTGAATGAATACTATTTTGATTTACTTATCAACATTTGTTTATTTCTGTTATATCCATACGGTAAAGAACTACCATCTTCATTAAATTTTCGTTTTTCCGATTTTGGTTCATATTTTTTTATTTTGGGAATCGTAAGTACATCATGATTTTTATTTCGACGAATATTTTCTGAAATGACGTATGTGTCTGCACTATTCAATGAATTTAAAACTGCTGCCTTTATGCTATTAAAGTTGATTTTTAGAGAAGCTTCATAACTAAGAAAGAATCCTTTAACTTTACAAACAATTTTTTCTGTATTATCTTTTGTACAGTAAATTTTGTAAGCGTAGTTCTTGGGACCACCACTTACAAATTCTGTAATATAACTTCCTATACCATAACATTCTAATTCATCAGTCATGTCGCCTATAAATTCACCTATTTCTGGTTCATATTCTACTTCTCGGCTAATATACAACACTGAATCGGTTTCATAATATAATACTCTACTATCCAACTTCTCTAGATAACTGTAAATTTGAAGACGAGCATGTGTTGTTGTATAAGCAGCGATACTTACGTTGACAGTATATAAAGAAGTTACTGCTTCTTCTTTATATTTCAGCTAATCACTATGTTTTCTTCATTTACTGGAAATATGTGACATACTTTTACAGAACGGTTTGTTATTAACTCATAAAGTTTAAAAGGTTGATTTATAATGGTGGTTTGTTGTTGATTTTCTCTTTGCCCAAATTTTCCCCAGAATGAGTTTAAAATAATCTTAGCAAAAGATCTTAAACCAGGGTTATTAACTACTTTATCGTATTCTAATTTAATTTCTTCCTTTTCAAAAAAACTATCAATATAGCTATTCTTCCATTTCTTTTTGAGTTTGACATTTTATTGGCCACCCAGAAGCTTCTTGTTTAATCTTTATAAATTTATTCATCATTTTAGTGAATAAACCATCAATACCATTGCAATTGTCATATTTTACTGTTTCGTATTCCCAAACTTCATAAATATTTAAAAGTTTATACCCTTTTTCAATTGCTTTTTTAATTTCATCAATTACCCAAGTTCCTTCTAATGCTCTTTCATCGTTTGTATGTTCACAGTATTTTCCTTGTTATTTGATTCATCGTCTGTATTTTTGTTCACTACAAGTGTTACATAGTGAGAACATCAATTTATTATTTTGTTTGACAGGTAACACGGGGTGTAATAGATTTGTTGGTGGCAAGATTTTACATTTAATAATACCGTCAATAGTCATTCTGTTTAACTTGGAGCAAGTATCTTCTCCAACATAAATCTTAGGATGGTTTATGGGAAATTTTCCTCGTTTGCAAACATATATCTATGTATTTCTAGGAACATACATCTATGTATTTAATTTTTTCTCCTTGTTTACATTTATAATATGTGTAAGTATTTCCCGTTCTTCCGCCATAAAATGCATCACGAGGATTTAAAGGAACTAAATTAATTAATGAATGATTTTCTAAATATTTCATATTTTCATTGGGTCTCATTAGCTCCCGGAATTCACAATCCCACATCACAATAACTTTATATCCACATGATTTTATAAACTCTGATCTCATTAATGTTTTTTCATATCGTAGATTCAAAGTATCGCCAGAGTTATCATATAATGGTATATCCCTCTGGTTTGTTAAACATTTTGGATGTCCATGATAAAAGCAACCGTAAAATTCAAATATTTCTTTAGTCTCTTCGCAAAATCCATCGACTTTAACATTTCCGATTTGTTTTTCTTTTCCATTAAATGCACATTTCAAATCAATTTTTCTCAAATCTTTTTCCCAAATAAGCCATTGCATGGCAATTTTTGACTGATTGTCTACCATCCTATATCCTTTTCTTGGTATAATTCCTATAGTATTCGATTTGAGAAAGTTTCTTCTATATACAAGATTACAGGTTGAAGCTATTGTTGTTGCTTCTACAAATGGTTCCACATTACATTCTTCTATAAAAAATTTTCTGAAAACCAGACATGCTCTAGTTAGAATTTCAATATCATTTATACAGTATTCTAAAATATCTTTCTCCATATTAAATTCTGAGTTTCTATTTTGTTAATACGACATTAAAAATTCATTACGCTCATCTGCTTTCATTGTATTAGAGTTATAGTATTTAATTGCTGGAAGTGGGCCAATGTAATTTTCATTTTCCAATTTATTAAATAGATGCGGAAACTAACCCTTTTTCAAATTGATTGATAAATTAAAAGCTTTTGGTAATTTTGCCAAGGCCATAGCAAAATAATTCATAGAATCTATAAATTTAATATTATCAATTATCATAACAATAATTTTTGTACCTCGCATAATTAACTTTGGTTCAAGTACAGTTTTATTGAGTATATAATTCAGAATAAATTGATGGTCAAACGCCTGACCATTATGAGCAATTATGACAATCTTTTTGAATTCCTTTCTTAATTTTAAAATAAATTCCATGAAATCCTCTATCACATTTTTCGTTTTAAAATTCTCTCTCTTAATTTACATTTTCACCAGAAGTATAGAGAATCAATGTTAATACTTTTAAAGCATCTTAGTTGAGCCCCACATAAACTTGGAACATGTTCTTTTATTTTTATAGAGCTAATTTCTTCTTGTCTTGTTTCTAAATCATAAAATACGTAAATGCAATTTTCAAAATTTACTTTTGTTTTGTCTTGCTGAATGAAGCATTTATGGTTTTCAGGAACATGATTATCGCAAATTTGACAAAAATATTCACCACATATATGAGTCCTACAACTTTTATGAACTTTAAAACAAGATTTGCATTTCCTAATTTCTTCACAGGTCCTTCTATTTTTTGAACTGGAAGCCTTATGATGTTCAAAACATGATTGACCACGAAATGCCCGATTGCACTGCATACATAAAATATTTTTAACATTAATTGAACAAGCAGGTGAGTTTTGACAGCAAGGACAACTTTTCGAACACCTATGTGTTCATTTTTTTTAGAATACGGAATATGACATTCTTCACAATAAAATGGTGTGCAAAAATCAGCTGTGAGCGAAGTTATTACATTATAGAGATTATAATGGTATAGCAAGTTAATTTTTTTTCCATTATTAAATCCTCCAAATATTACTTCTGCACTCCTTGTTCCATATTTATATACAACAATTTGGTGTTTATGTAAAAATTTTTGAAATTGATTCAATCCACGAACTCCGCAACCTTCAGATGGAATTGTTATTTTTGATGTTTTTAATAATTTTAAAGCTATTAAAGTTTGAAGTTTTCCTATATTTTTTCGAATTTTTTCATATTCAATAAATTTTTCAATTTTAGCTATTGAAATAACAAGGCTCGTGGTAGACATAAATTATCGCTCTTTTTTATTGTTATTATTCCTTTCCTTTTTAAGCATTCCTCTTTATAATTTGAATATTTATTATTTCTACCTCTACCAGAGGGTAATCTAACACGGGTAACTGTTAAACAAAAAGTGTCTGTACTTAAGCCTATAGATATAAAATAAAAATAGTTTATTATTAAATGAAACAAAAAATGTGTTATAAATAACTACCTTCAGAATTACTTTGAAATACATTAGAAATTACATCCCAAACATCGCTAAATTTAAGTTCATGAGCGGATCTAAAACTGAGGTACGCAGGACCTTGATGTTCAAAGCTCTCTCCACAAAATGTTAACCCAATGTAATCAGTGGAATTCACATCTTTCACAGCAATCCTGATTATTTGATGTATAGCATTCTTAATCCAGCTAATTGATTCTCTATTTTCAGGTACGGATTTAATTACAAATTTTATTTTATGACCGTTCATATTAAACCTTTTAACAAATGTCGAATTCTCGCTTTCTATTATGTAAGGCGTTATAGTTTCGGTAAGAAACATTTGTAATATAATTTTTTTGGAATTTCAAGATGTTGAATGCTTGAATAACAGAATAATATTAAATTTTCAATACAGATTCATTCTCTTAAATTAAAATGACACTTTAATATATTTTAGTTGTTTTAACTAGAATCCCATCCTAATCCTATCTTAATATGTAAATAGAATTTTCTATGCAACATTGTAATTTTCAAACTACAGTTTAATTTAAAATTTATCTTAAAGATATAAATTGTAATCAAATTACAGTATAATAAATTATATTTCATTAATAATTAGATTCTCATCTTATACGTATTTTAAATAGAAAACAGTATTACAACATTATAATCAAACCACAATTTAATAAATTATCCCATTAAAATGATGCTTTCATAAATTTTAGTTGTTTTAATTAGAATCCCATCTTAATCTTATCTTAAGATGTAAATAGAAAATTTTATGCAACATTGTAATTTTCAAACTACAATTTAATTTAAAATTTATCTTAAAGATATAAATTGTAATTAAATGACAGTATAATAAATTATATTTCATTAATAATTAGATTCTCATCTTATACGTATTTTAAATAGAAAATGGTATTACAACATTGTAATCAAACAGCAATTGAATAAATTACCCTTTTTCTACATAAAAAATTAGCAACATTGTAATCAACTTACATTTTTGATAGATTTTACCCTTTCCACTTAGAAAATATTTGCAAGAATGTCACTAGTTCTAAAGTCTTTATTTTGTTTTAATATTACTCGAAATTTGTATATAAATACATCGAGATTTTATAGAAATATCAGTTTAATTTTAAGCAAGCAGGATGGCACAGGAATTTGATAAAGTTTACGTGCTGGATGATGTAACAATACATGCGCAAATTCCTACAAAAAAGAAAAAGATGGCGAAAATGCCACTTTATCATGAGCAACAACAACAGAAACATCATCATCAACAAGAGCAACAACAACAACAACACTCATTTTATCAGCCACCAGAGCAAATTGAACATTTGCTGGCGCATCATTTTCCCTATCATGAAACAACACCAAATTCCACCAAAAAAAGAAAACTGGTGGAATCATTTACTCCTTTCTGCTTGACTTTCCTTCTAAGATACCTTTTTCTAGCTGGTCTATGTATTTCTTTTACTATTTGAGATCTTGACATGATTTTTACATCATCTAACTAGTTTTAAAAATGCAATTTTACATTTCTTTATTTATATACTCTGAAAACTTTAAATTTTGACTGTGTTCTACAGTATATAATGCGGTTTAATTTTACTGGCAAATCATTTTTAACTCAATTTTTGTAAGAGATTTTACAAAAATGGCAGCTGATTCAACAACATTTCCATTTACTGAGGAAACTGCAATAGTCAGTACACAAAATGAGGTTCAAGTTGATGAAATTACATGTACTGTAGATGACGAGGAATTAATAGAAACTGAAGAATTTATACCACCGTTTCAAGTCTTAGATGAAGATACAGATGAGCAACAAATTTGGGAAACAAATAACCAAGAAGGAGATCCTGACTATTTAGCAGAATTTTTTAGAAATAATTTATAGCCTAAATAATATATAAGAATATTTGTATAAATGTATATGTTATCTATAAGTATTTCATAATAAAAACAAATTAAATAAATTTTACAAATTTTTTCATTTATTGTTGTTCTTGATTAAAATATTGCAAATTTTATTTTCTAGTAGTACAGGTATTTCAAAAAACAATCTAGAATAATTACATTGAACACTATAACGTTGTATTGGAATATATATTTCTTCATTCAATTTCATAACATGCTTTTCTTGACACGTTTTTATATATTTAATAACATATTCCCGTACATTTGATTCAGCACTTTTCTTGTGTATCATTACAGCTTGAAGAAAATCAATTAAGTTGTACAATGTGTCAGCTTCCTCCTTGATAATACTAAGACATTGACCAATAACAATTCTTAACCCATATTGTAAACATAATTTTGTATTCTTTATTGATTGTTTCGAGTACCTTTCACAAAATTGCTGATGGAACTTACACCAATCGTGATATTTTAAAATAGCTAGCTTTTTTCCAATACGGTGAAAAATGCAAGTTGCTACAAGAAATTCTTTATCAAAACCAACAGGAACTTTTAACGACTGATTTCTGTTGAGAAAATATGTATAGCTCAACAACAAATTTGTGTTCGAACATTGGTCTTCCATTACTACGTTTTAACTAAAGCTTTTTAATATTAATTATATTGCTGAGGTACACAAGATTGTGAAAAATTTGAATTTCCAAATAAATTATAGAACATATTAATACTCAGATTGTCGTTTTCTATATGATTATCTTTGTGAAATTCATTCAAATAAGTTTTCATACTTAAACCAAAACATCTATACCAGCCAAAAACGCAACAGTATTGCCCACATACATCTGAAAGAATACCCTGTATCTGCTTATTATTAAAAACTATGCACTGATTTTTTAAGTATTCCAAAATTTCCGGTTTATCTGAAACTCCACCATACGAATCAAAATATTCTGTGCAACCATGCTTTGGAATATAAAGGGCAAACCAATGTGTTCCCGGATCTTTTATATTGTCAGTGTTTACAATTAAAAAGTTGGTTTTTCTATTATTTTTTGAATTTTGTCTAAAGCAAAAACTCCCTTAAAATATTTGTTTGTAAATTTGTTACATTTTAAAACACTAATTATTTCTAAAGTGTTCATGACTCAAACTGACTCAAATCATACACTCTACTTATTTCATTAATGTAGTTCATTAAAAACTCCTTTTTTAGTTTTTCATTTGTTATAATAACATAAAATTTTTCTAGTACCTGTCTTAATTTTTTATTAATTTTATCATTATGTACAGTTCCGAAAGAGTAATTTTCAAAATTTTCATTTATAATTTCTTTGGTTGGAAATTTGTAAGTAAACTCTTTTACATATTATTTACAAGGTTCTTTAATTCCAACTAAACAAATATCTTTTACAAATAAAGTATTTTTATCATCACAACAAAACTTCACATGCACAAGTGCAGAGGACGATGAAATCTTGTCGAATATTCAAATATTCTCCATAAACAATAGCAGTGAGTGTAGATGTGAGTGGTTTTGATAGCCTTGCCTCAATTCTAACCGTGCCCTGGTTTAGTAAACCTTGACATACTTCATTTCCAGATGCATCTGGAGTTAAATCAAAAGCTAGTATAAAAAACTCATTGCTAAACATAGACTTTGTTATCTGATGACCTTTATCATTGTGGTAATTTCCAGTTCCTGAAAAAAGTGTAGTGTATGCTCTTGTACAGGAATTATTTTCATCTGAAAAACTCGTTTCAATTGCTGAATTAGGTATTTGAACACCATTTACGTTTAACACAAATTGTGAAATATCAATATGTTTAAAATTGTATGGGTTTTTTGATCTTTTTCCAGAGTAACCCACATTTTCTGTCATACAAAAAATTATTGTGTTTGGCAACTGTCCAATAAAAACATTATCAAGCGATATTGACGAGCTGTTCATTGGAATTGTAAAACTTTTTACTTCAACGCGTTTATAATTATATTTAGCATTGGATTTCCCAAGAACAGCATTATGTGCTAACAGTACACTTGTATTAACGGTAACATGTCTCATAAATAGCGTGGCTTCTATAATTTTTAATTGTGATTCATCAGAATCGTCTGCAAATAGATAAAAATCTGGTTTTTCAAGTGTTAAAACTATACGAATGTCAACATTATTTATAAGTAGAGTAGGTTGATTAAACATATCTACGTGTAGTTTACCCATAAGTTCCACTACATTGCTATTATGATACAATTTTTGGCGCTCTTTTGAACCATTATTATCAGATTTAGATTTATTATTTAGATTCAATATAAGCTCTATAGTGATAATTTCCATCAGACGGTGTTATATTTTTACCATTTAATTGAACATTACATTGTTTTATTAAAGAATGTAAAATGTTATTAACTACTACACTTGGTTGTATTATTATTCTATTAATATTATTATATCTATTAACTACACTTGGTTGTATTATTATACTTTTTTAAAATGTAATACCATTTTTGTTGGAATTGAACTATTGGAAAAGTTTATTTTGTATCCATATTTATCACATAAAATTAATGAAATGTTATTAAATGATTTCACCACATTGCAATATTGAATATTACTGAATTCTTTTACAGTATCAGTGAAAGAATTTTGTATGTTAACAGATCTTAAACACCTTACATCTTTATCACCTATTTTTTGTGGTTCAACTATGTCTGTGTAAATAAAAAACATATCTGGTTTACAAATGGGAATCAATTGTACACTATCTATAAAAGTTTTGAAAGCTTCTATTACACGTGATTTATATTTTTTAAAATTTGTAGCTTTAAAAGATACTTTGTTGTTGATTGTTGATTGAAACATGTTGTCAAAAGTCCTTCGAATTTATTCATTTTATTTGTAAAAGATGATAATGAATTTTCTGGATAATAGTTCATAGATGAATCACTGAGTAAAGTGACATAAAATTCATCATTTACTTGTATGTTGTCCATGAGCTTGCTGATTTATTCTTACGAATTGGAAAATTAAGTTCTGTTTGAGTATTAGCTACTGCTGACCTTAAAACACGTCTTGACGAATTATTCAACTCTTTGCTATTTATAGTTTTTTCTTTTTTCGTTGGTTGGCTTGGGCTATCTAAAGGAACAGTTATAATATCTCCTGTATCAGTTTCAAAAATTTGTACATTTTGATTTCTAATTTATTTTCTTTTTCTAAGACGTTCTCCAACTGAAGCAGCTGACAATGCTTTTGTTAAAACATTTTCCTGAATTTCATCATCAAACACTTGGTCATCAGCTTCTTTTTCATATGCTTCTTCTTCTTCAGGAACAACCTGTATTCCAACACTCTTATATTCAGGAAAATGCGATTGAGTTTCCACATCTATATACATTGGTTTTGCACGAGTTTGAGTACTTTTTGTTTCCGTAATTTTTATTTTCTCCTCTTTATTTCTAGGAAGTTGTCGTTTTTTGTTTCTTATTTTAAATAGATTTTGTCTGTATAAATACCATTTTTGAATGTCCGTGAGATGTTTATTTAACAATATTTTTTTCATATTTTTTTCCAACTCATTAAGTTCAACGTTCGCATTTTGCTTCATTTTCTCATAAATCTCAGGTTTTAAAATGATCATTTTATTAAATGTTGTATTATTCATTTTATAAAATTTCCGATTATCCCTGATAGTATTGCACCAAGAAGTGTAGATAAAAATCCACCACGTTGAATAATAATTTTTCTTTTGGTATTTATAGATTTTTTGCGGCAAATAAGTGATCTTAATTCTTTTTTATACTTTCGTAATTGGGTAGTTGCTTTTTTACTCAGATTACTCAGATTACCTTTTAAAATATTTAAAGAGATTTCGCAAAATGTTTTTATTACTTCAGGGTCACAGTGTTTTATAATTACTTTCTGGAATTTTGGTTTAGAGGTTTTTAATAGGTGCAATATTTGTCGATTGGTCTTCATACGTTTCATATTCCTCCCCAATTTGTTCTAATTGATCTCTCGTACAATAACACAAACCTTTCGCAAATATATCACTTCTTAATCGAAATATATCATTAACGTCTTGAGTAAGATCTATTAATATATAGCCATATGGAACTGACGTCACATCATTATGTACTTTTTCAAATGCTTTAATTTGATTGGGATATATTTGGCGAGCTAGAGATAATATCTGCGATTTATCTCTTGGATTTTTGAAAAGTACTAAATATTTACAGTTGAGTGAAACATCTCTTGAAAATTTACCCTGGTGAAAAACATTTTGTGTTACAAATATTACAGACAAATTTCTATGATGTGATCCTCTAGTAAATAAATCACATACATACTTATCATGAGAATTTAACATCATATCATCGATAATAACTAACAAAGGTTTTTGATTATCATTAAAATCTGGAATAGAGTTACTATATTCCATATCTTTGACATATTTTGGAACGGCATTTTTGTCTGGATTACACCAAATTATTCTATTAATATGTTGTTGTATATTTTCTTTTTTATATTTTATTAAATTATGAATGAAAGTGGTTTTACCAGAGCATGATGGACCAGCCACCATCATAGTAAACGGGTGAAACAGTATAATTGTATTACTTAAAAACTAACTCTGTTAACCTATATTTATACGAAAAGCTCTTTTCCCGAAGTGAATATAAATGTAATTTAGTTATTCTATGGAACATTCTTCCATAAACCTTCGACATGGTTAAACAAGTTCTCATAGTTGACCTACAATTTTTACAAGGAAATGAAAAGCAACATTTCCTAAAAGAGTTAGCCGTACTTGAAAAAGGAAGTTTAATTCCAACTGTGTATCACTTCAAACCACCGTACCCCGCAGAAGAACTTAGTCAGGATATGAAACATAATAACCACTATTGCGAAAGTAAAATAAATGGACTTAAATGAAATAACGGTTTAGTTGAATATTTAAATGTAAAATGTATATTAAAACACTATTTAGAGTCAGCTGAAAACATTTATGTTAAAGGAGAACAAAAAAACTTTTTCTTCAAAAGTACGTTGACAGTGTTAAAATAGAAGATCTAAGCAGAAACTTGCCGTCATTGCAAAAGATTGATAACTTTAAATCAAATTGTCCTATACACTTATCAAACAACAATTTCAAATGTGCTGTTAAAAATTGTTATAATGTATATATGTATCTTTTAAAGGAAAAAATGTTAGATTAAGACTTTCAATTTTCATACTTGCACGATATGAATTTAAATAACAAAACTAAAAAAGTTCACTTCAATATTAAACAAGAAATTCATGATATGCATGTATGGGAGTATGCTTACAGATCAGCAAGGAAAAGTCATTGGGAAGAATACGCACGTGATACAAGTAGATTTCAAAGACGTATAGAAAAAGTTAGTCTCACTATTTCTGCAATTTTAACATCTGATCATCGTAAAAAAATGTTAAAACTTAGATTTAAATAAAAATATACTAATAAAAGAATTTAAACATAAAAAAAATAAATGTCTTTTATTTTTATCTTATGTTTTTAAAATAGATACCATTAATTAACCTATCATTTAACTTATCTTTGAATTATTTTTTATTCTATACAAAAACAAAAACAAAAAAATAAACATCAATGCATATCCGGAGTAAAGAGTATATCTTTAGTTTAATCAGTTCCATATTTTTGATTTGCTGTTTGTTTTCTTTTTATTCATATTTTCTGAACATTCTTAATTAAAAAATAAAAAATATCTTACACGACATGCAGTCAGCTAATTAATGACTTTCGTTTTCTCTTTTCTTCTATAAATTCTTCTATCCAGAAGAGACCATATTTTTATGTAAGCAAAAAAAATCTATATCTTACTTTAATTTTTAATTTTTTTTCTTTATGCTACCCAAAAAAAAAAAAAAAAAAAAAACAAAAACACAAACAGGATTACACTTTTTCTTTTCAATTTTAAAGATGCGCTGTAGATTTAAAAATAAAAAAATT
Source organism: Poecilobothrus nobilitatus (assembly GCA_947095535.1). Classification (NCBI taxonomy): domain Eukaryota; kingdom Metazoa; phylum Arthropoda; class Insecta; order Diptera; family Dolichopodidae; genus Poecilobothrus; species Poecilobothrus nobilitatus. Next base: position 219,572,982 of record OX352772.1, read on the forward strand.
TTTTCTGTTTTTTATTTTCATATAAGAAATTTTCTTACTACTTTTATATGTGCGCCTAGTATTTAAACTTCAGTTATACAATTTTGTTTATTAAGGGCCGACCCTACTTTAAATTGTTTAACACTTGACTTCCTACTATAAAACCATTTGGAACTTATAAGTTAACAACCCACACATACAACTTAACTTATAACCTAAACCAAAACGATCAAAACAAGTTCTTGACCTACTAACCAAGCATGACCTACATTAAACCCATAAATCAAAATGTGGGTGAACATGTCGTGCGATATGGGTCAAATTTTTTTCCCATCCCAAAGTGCAGGGTTACCTACTCACGATGATAAGTTACTGTAACGAAGTGGAGGAAAACATTAAAAATTGTGAAGCAGATATAAAAAGTTTGGAAAAACTCTTATCATCTGCCCAGAAAACAGAGGAAAAATTTCATTTAACTTCATCATTGAGCAAACTGAAATCGTTTGCTCGAATGATGAATGGATTCAAGTGATGAATAGTAGAATTGTAATAGAAGATAAATTCAAAATTTTACTGAAAGAACATAGCAGCATTAAAATAAATGCAGTGTTTTGTGGTGAATTCAAAATGTATGAAGGTGAGGAAGAAAAAATTAATTGAAACATTTAAGTATAAAAAATGTTGCAGTATATAAAGGAGATGAAATAGAACAAATAATTATAGAAACTATAGAGGAACCGCTGTTAAGAAAACTAGAAGAATTTGAAGAAAGAAATAGCGGTTGGGCTTTATCAGTTATTATAAATTTAACTATAAATATAAATAAATTTTCACAATTTGTTGGATTATCTTACATTAAAACACCTGCAAGGAATGGAGCTTGCATCAATGTGTGAAATAATGACGAGGCATGCTTTGCATGGGCTGTTGTGTCAGCGTTATATCCTACCAACAATCATCCTGAACGGACTTCAAGCTGTTCAAATTATAAAGACGAACAAACCTCAATGGAATTAGCCTTCCTATAGAGTTAAAAAACATTAGATTATTTGAAAAAAAAAAATAATATTTTAATTAATGTATTTGTTTACCATCGTGAAACGACGAAAAGTAATTTGGAAGTTGTGCCATTAAAATTGTCAAAATCAGTGGAAAAAGGTTAAAATTAGAGCTTAGTTTTTTGTTGCTTTTTATTTAATTTCATACTTAACATTTTAGATAAGCTACATGTGAATTTATTGATGTTGGAGGAACAGGATTCTGATGGAAATAATGAGCATATTAATCGACATTATATTTGGATTAAATATCTTTCAAGGCTTCTAAGATCACAGTGCAATTCTGATGGACATGAAATTTATTTTTGTGATAGATGTCTTCATTACTTTTATGATACAGAATAACTGGAGGTTCATAAAGAAATTTGCTTGAAGCAAAATAAGATAAGATTACCTAATATAGAAAATAAGACTCTTAGTTTTAAGAATTATAAAAATTAGATAATGACTCCGTTTCTAATATACGGGGACTTAGAATGCATCATTTTAAAAGAAATAGATGGGAAAAATAGTATCAAGAGCACATTCCCTGCTCAATCGGATATTATTTAACAAGTTCGTTTAAGTCGAGTTACACAAAATATGCCTTTTATCGGGGTGAGGATTGTAATGAATGGTTTATGAACCAACTGCAACAGCAAGCAATTATACTAAACTCATGTTTAAACTCATGTATAATTGCAACAGCAAGCAATTATACTAAACTCATGTGTTACTACTATAGTTCCAATAAAAAATATTTCCAATGAAGATGATATAAATTATAATTATAATTAAGCAATTATACTAAACTCATGTGTTACTACTATAGTTCCAATAAAAAATATTTCCAGATGATATAAATTTTATCTTAGCCGATAAATGTCACATATGTGAAAAAATTTTTGTGTCAAGTGAAATTAAGCCATTACTATTTTACTGGAAAATATCGTGGACCATGTAGGTTGTAATTTAAATTATAAAGACGATTTAACTATACCCATTATATTTCATATGACTATGAGTATATCCCTATGACTATTTCAATAGTTTTGAGAAATTTGCAGAAAGCAAATTAGGAGAATATTAGCGAAATTAAATAAAGAGAATATTAGCGATGAAGACTATCGTCATGCACAAAAGTATGGTGCGATTTAATCCTTATAGAGTATTCAGATTTGTACTTAAAAACGGACGTTTTACTGATGTATTTGAAAAATTTCGTACAAATTCGTTAGAAAAACATAAGTTAGACCCTGCTCATTACTACACTCTTCCTGGTTATACTTGGGACGCTATTTTATTATACACTGGGATAAATTTGGAATTGCTTACAGATATAGATATGATTATTTTTATTGAAAGGAGAATATGTGGAGGTTTAAGTCAATGTTCAAAACGCTACTTTGAAGCAAATAATGTATATTTAGCTGGATATAAGCCATATAAACCAAAAAAATATTTAATGTACAAAGATATTAATAATCAGTACGGATAGTAATAATCGCAATGATACAATTTTTACCAACACGGAATTTTAAATGGATTCAAGCATATGATTTTTCAAAAGATAATATTCAGACAATAGAAATCGACTCATCTAAAGGTTATATTTTTAAAGTCGATTTAATTTATCCAAGAAACTTGCACGATTTGGATGCCGATATATCGTTTTGCTCTGAAACTATGTCCCCCCGGTTCAAAAAAAAAAAAACTATTTGCGACTCTTAACGATAAAGAAAAATATGACATTCATTATAGAAATTTAAAATAAGCTTTAAAACATGGCTTAAAGTTAAACAAAATTCACAGATTTCTTGAATTTGATCTTGAAATTTCTTGAATTTTGATTAAAAGCTTATATTGACTTAACAAAAAACTAATTGCACAAGCTAGCAATAAAATTGATATTGAAAGTTTTAAACTTAAGAATAATGCCATTTTTGGAAAATGTATAGAAAACGTAAGAAAATATTGTAATGTAAAACTAGTTTCAAATTGGGAAGGAACGTATGGCGCCAATTCATTAATTTGGTGAAGATTGAACTGTATTATATACAGATAGTTTAATTTATGAAATTTCTAATTTCAATATTTACCAGACAATTACCAGAAGATTGTAAAACCCGTTTCGATACTAGTGATTATCCTTTGAATAATATTTGGGGAATACCAAGACGTCGCGTGAATAAACATTTGTTGTATGTAGCAAACTCCACTTTTTAAAAATTAACATTTAAAGTTTCATATTGATATTTCTTCAAAACTGTTCCATAGAATTTTGTAAAAAATTGTACAGAGCTTTTACTAAAGCTTAATATAAAAATAGTGAAAGTTGAATTAAATTCAGCAAATATTGTGGAAAATATTGCCTAATTCCTTCAGTAACCAATTGTTGTAAACGCCAACTTTTTACACATGACGTGTTGTTTTAGTATAACATACAACAATTATTGCAGTACATATTACAAATGTTTACAAAATGTGAATTGTGACAAAATATCTAGTATATCATTTCTAAAAGTATAAAATAAAACACCAATAATGTATATAAAGTATATTATTAAATAATTGAAATTAAAAAGCAAAATAAAAATGAAATTCAACAAAATGAAACTAATTCAACATATTTTTTTCTTAAAATAAAAAAAAAATTCAACAAAATAAAATTAATACAACATATTTTTTTCTTAAAAGTACAAAAATAAGATTATATACTATTATTATAATATAGCACTAGATTTATAGATTTATATTAAGTATTGCATTATAAAACGCTTTATCTTCATCGGCAGATAGATAGGGAATCATAGTAAGTAAATCTTTTTTTTTATTTGAATCTACTACTGTTTTTGGTAGAGTGTATAAATTTTGTTCAAATATTCTATTCGTGTTAAAATTATATCGTTTTTGAGCTTTAAGATTAATTTCAGAGTACATAGTTTGCTCACATTCTCACAGCGCTGTAAGAATAACATTCACTCCATTACTGGGGAAAAATCTAAAGATGTTCTGAATGGTAGCACAAAGCAGATAAATTATCAAATTATACTAAATTTCACAAATTTGGTATACTAAATATATTAAAACTATAAAAAGAAAACTTGCAAATGATACTAACCTGGCAAATCCATTTTCGGTTTTAATAAACAAATAAAAAGCAAAAATAAGTCTCTCAACAAAGAAGAAATAATCGATAGGGATAATAAAGTTACTATAACAACGGAAAGCGGACGAAGAATCCTCAAGGCACAAATAAGAAATTCATCCAACTAACAAAAATCTTTTCTTTTCAGCTTTTTCCTTAGAATATCGACCAAGGCCCTTCAGGTATATGAATATAAATCACCACCACCATATAAATCATATTTAAAATATGATTTTCTTTCTACGAAATCTACGTTTTCTTTAAATGTAACCAATTAAAGAAAACGTAGAACATATTATATTAAATGGGAAATTAAAACTAATTCACAAAGTTGACTTTGACAACTATAAAGAAATACTGCAAAGACTAGAACTGGAAGTTAATCAAACAACATCAAGTAATTTTATTAAGTCACAGCTTAAATTACAAATTTAGCAAATAACAAAATTAATCACCGAACCGTTAGTAGGTAATCCCGCACTTGGGGATGGGAAAAAATCATGCCATATCGCACCGAAGACCACGCTCACTGACCTATATTTTGATTGATGGGTTTAATGTAGATTATTCTTGGTTAGTAGGTCAAAACTTGTTTTGTTTGTTTTGGTTTAGGTTATAAGCATGGGTTGTTAACTTATAAGTTGCAAGTGGTTGTATAGTAGGAAATGAAGGTTGTTGGTACTGTAGAAGTTGTTAGGCAAGGTTAATGAACTGAACAAGTTTAGGATATTTACGTTTTTCAATAAATTCATTGATAATTTGTAATATGATATCATACAAATAGAAAAATAATTTTTTTTCAGGTCAAATCAAGTTTATTTTTTTGAATTGCGCAAAATCGCATGCTTAATAAAATATACCTACATACGTAAAAGGAGATATAAAAGAAAGGAAAAAAACTTGTTGTTATTATTTAATAAGAAAAATATTCATAGGTTCATTTTTTTTTTTTTCCTAAGGAAGGTGGGAATCTTCCAAAGACACCAAGAATTACCCCTTGGTAGTGTCAGATTCTTATTGACTAAACCCACGTCCCCTTTTAGCCAATATAGTGGGATGAAACCCTTAACTGCGAAAGCAGTATATTGGCTAGGAAGTAGGGATAGGAAAGGATAGGAAAATGGGTACGGACCTTTGAATTGGGAGTGGGACTGTAAGGAAACAATGAATCCGCCTATTATTATTATTTTGCTAACAGTGACTAAAGCCGTCACAACAGTTACAACATGTAGTAGTAGTATATATGTAGAATTAAAAAGACATGTATTTTGTAAATTATTATATATACAAATGTTTTAATTTGGTATTTCAATTTTTTGATACAATTCACTTAATCATTACAATTTTAATGATATGATTTAAATTGATACATTTTTATTTTTACTTAATTTTAAATTTTATTTTTTTTTTATTTTTTAATTCTTTTGTTTTATAAATTAATTTTCTTTTTTACTAAATATAAAATAAACCGATCTGGGCGATAACGTGTTTCTGAATAATCTCTTTTTTTTAAGTTTTATCTTTTTCATTTCTTTCTAATTCCAAAGCATCGCATGTTATTGGAAAAGAACCGTTGGTCAAATAGAGACGCAAATTGAGAGAGTTTCTCAACTGTACTTGTCATTGACCAATAGTGATTACATGCGGTAATAATTAACATGCGTTACAAGATAATAATTAATATGTATAGTAATGAAACATTACTTTGTTTATTAAAAATTATGTATAGGGTGATTTGAGAATTTGTGAAAGTGTGACAAGGTTAGTGAACTGGGTCACTACATCACCGAGTGTAACGTAATTTATCTTAATAGGAAGAATATAAAAATAAGCAAAATTAAATTTTGTTATTAAAAACCACTTTTCGGTGACTATTGTTTGAACCTATTGAAGAAATTCCGTAGGCCGGCTTGAGTCTATCGATTGAAATAGGTATTTCTTTGTTTTTTAGCAATACTACAAAAAATTTTCGAAGTCGTCGGATGACACGGTAAGGCCCTTCGTATGTCGGAGCCAAAGTTGGTTTGATTCTGTCATTTCTGACAAATACGAAATCACATGATTCTAAGTTTTTCGGAATAAAAATACTACTTTGATTGGATGATCTAGTTGGAGTTGGGACTAAATTATGCATTGTATCGCGAAGTTCACGAATAACTACGTTCGTATCAGCTGAGTGGAATTTGGAGTCGACGAAGAATTCGCCAGGCAGCTTCAAGGTTTATCCATATACAAGCTTTGCAGGTGAACACTGCAAATCTTCTTTAATCGCGGCGCGGATCCCGAGAAGGATAATTATAAAGAAATAATAATAAAGAAGGTAATTCAATGTGCCAATTTTGATTGTTTCCCCGAGCCTTAAGTGAGTCCTTCAATTGACGGTGGAACCGCTCAACTAACCCGTTTGATGGAGGGTGATACGGCGTAGTCCTAGTACGGAACACGCCTAGGAGTTTTGTTAACTCTTGAAATAACTTTGCTTCGAATTGCGAACCTTGATCTGTTGTGATTGTGGCGGGGACTCCGAAACGTGAAATATATTGCGTGACAAAAGTTTTTGCGATTGTGACAGCGGTAATATCAGGCATGGCGTAGGCTTCTGGCCATCGGGTAAAACGATCTACTATAGTGAAAATGTAGGAGTTTCCATCGGAAATGGTCCGACCAGATCCATATGGATGTGTTCAAATCGTCCTGCAGGGACCTTAAAAACTTCGTGAGGTGACTTGGTATGACGTTGAATTTTTGACCTTTGGCAAGCCATGCAGGCTTTGGTCCAGAGATTCGAATCGCGATTTATGTTAGGTCAAAAATATCTGGATGTAACAAATTTTCTGGTTTCTCTGATTCCAGGGTGGGCTAAGTTATGTAAGTTATTGAAATTTGCCCGACGTAAAAAGCCTGGTATGTAAGGTCTATTAATAGTCGTAGAATTTTCGCAATATAATTCGAGGTCAGATAACTGAATTTTTGCAAGTTTCCAAGAACCTCGCGGCTTAGCCAATAGTCCTGCTAACTCCTGATCATCTTTCTGCATTTGTAAAATTTTTACGAGATCAAAGTTGTCGAAAGCCAACTCACAAATTTCTGTAATGCGCGACAAACCGTCAGCTACGATGTTTTGTATACCGGCGATATAACGGATGTCGGTTGTAAACTGTGCAATGTAGTCAAGGTGTCGCGTTTACCTCGGGTTTCGTTCTGTTTTGGAACAAATTGCGTTCATCAACGGTTTATGGTCGGTAAAAATCGTGAAAGCGCGGCCCTCTACCGCGTAGCGAAAATGTTTGATGGAGACGTAAATGGCGAGTAATTCTCGATCAAAGGCTGAATACTTTTTTTCGGTAGGCAATAGTTTTTTTGAGAAAAAGGCTAGAGGTTGCCAGCCTTTATTTGTTGGCTGAGGCAGTACGGCTCCTATAGCTCTATCTGACGCATCCGTCGAGATTATATAGTTTACATTTGGCTGTGGATGAGCGAGCATTGTTGCGTTAGCTAATGCATCTTTTACTTTTTGGAAAGCTGAATTAAGTTCGCTCGGCCAAGTAAAAAGTTTATTCTTCTTTCCGCTTTTTAATGTCTCTGTCAAGTATGTGCAAATCGGTGTGAGGAATTCAGCTAATATGGGCACGAACCTATGATAAAAATTTACCATAACAATAAATCTTTGGATTTGTCGACTTGGGAATTGGGAAATTTTTAATTGCGTTGACCCGGTCTTCTGACGGAGAAATTCCTTCCGGTGTTATACGGTGACTCAAAAAATCTAAATCTGTTACCCCAAAAATGCATTTTGAAGAGTTGATTGTTATCCCGTAATCTGACAATCTTTCAAACAGTTGACGCAGATGTTCTTTGTGCGTGGCTGCATCAGCGGAAGAAATTAGTATATCATCGATGTAAACAAAAACGAAATCCAATCCCCGACAGACTTAGTTCGTGAAACGTTGGAAGGTTTACGCGGCGTTGCGCAACCCGAAAGGCAGTCGTCGGAATTCATATAGACCGAAAGGCGTCGTGATGGCTGTCTTGTGAATATCAGATTCAGCGACTGGAATTAAATGGTAAGCCCGAATTAGGTCAATCCTTGAGAAAATTTTGGCATCATTTATGTGGGCCGAAAAATTTTGTATGTGCGGAATGGGATACCGATCAGGAATTAAAGCTGCGTTAAGGCGACGGTAGTCTCCGTACGGACGCCAATCTGAGTTGTTCTTTTTTCGCACCATATGTAATGCGGACGATATAGGAGAAGATGACGGCCTACATATTCCCACTTGCATCATTAGTTCGAATTCTTTCTTTGCAGCGAAGGCAGCTGACTGTTTGTAGCTATGTGATGCACAATTGTGTGCTTAACTTCCTTGTAATAATTTGGGGGTTGGGTAAGCTCACTAAATTTATCTAATAAAACTGAAAATTCATTGCGTATTAAATAAAGTTTAGGAGTCGGTGTATTCGACGAAAGCGAAAGAGTATTAATAGACAGACTTGTTAGCGGGTCTACCAGCCTTTTATTTTTTAGATAAACGATCAGTTCATATTTTTTTAGAAAATCTGCTCCAATGATTGCTCGATCTATGTCAGCTAAAAGAAATTCGTGTACGTATCATCTACGAAGACCTAGGTTAAGCCTCAACATTTTAGAACCAAAAGTTTTGATGGTACCATTGGCCGCGGAAAGTAAAATACCGGAATTGCGTTTTTCAAAATGGTGTTTGCATGGCAGAACAGACAAATCTGCGCCAGTGTCAATAAGAAAAATGATGTTGTTCGCACAGTCGCTGACAAATAGGCGGCTATTGAACTTTGCCGCACCCTTAGCCGCAATATTCGGTGCCTTGTCTAGTTTGGGTGATTAGTGTTTGTTTTCTGAGGGCATTGCCATTTAGTTACTTTGTTCCCAAATCTTCTGTGATACCAGCACAAATCTTGCGTGGTGGCTGAAGGAGAACGAAATCTTCTCGATTTTCTACTCGAACTACGTCGGCGAAATGATCTATTTTGATACCGTGATCTGAAGTTATTATTGCTACTGACGTCAAGTCGTGCAATCATTGTTTCGATTCTTGATAACCGTGCACTAAAATCACTGTTGTCGTCTCTTTGAGTTGACGAACTTGCCGCATTAATGCTAGACCGCGCGATTGCAAATACGCTTGCGTTCTGTTCCGCTTCATATATTTTATCCGCCATGTCTGCTAATTCGCTCAGTGGTTTGTCGCTAACTGCAGCTACCGCGATGTGAATAACTTGAGGTAATTTCCGAAGCCATAAATTTTTTATTATTGTATCACCAAATGTCTCACCAGCTAATTGTCTCTTTGATCTGAGAAGTTCCGAAGGACTTCTGTCGCCAATATCGGCCTTTGCAATTAAGGTTTCTAAACGTTTAGTCTCTGAAATTGAGTGTCGTTTAATCAGGGCTGCTTTAATACCTTCGTAGCGGTTATTGTCCGGCGGATCTGACAAAATATCTATGATTGAGTCGCAGGACTCAGGAGGTAACGCGGCAATAATGAGACAATATTTTGTGTCTTCCTTTTTAATACGATATGCCCTAAATTGAGCCTCCGCCGGAATAAACCAAATCGCACTGAATCTATTTGTCCCTCTCCCTTCTGTTCTGGATTCCCCGAATCCTTGGGTGCGGGTTCTGATTTAGATTCAGGCTCACTGTCGATCATATTTTAACTCAACTTTGCTTGCTTTTACAAATATAAAATTTTCTATTTTTACTTAAAAGAAATTATTTTTATTTAAAAAATATTATTTTTTTATTAAGAAAATTAGCGGCTAAAAAAACATTATTCTTATTTAAGAAAATTATTTTTATTTAAAAAAATTAGGGGTTAAATTAAATTGATCACCCTGTTAGACAAAAAAAATTTAAAGTTAAATGTTCTTTTTAAATAACCTGTTCTTTTCGAGAAAACAAAAAAAAAAATAATGTTATGAAAAGCAGAAAGCAATGAAAATGATTTGTGTTTTGAAATATAATATATTGTAATTCATTATAAATATAAATTTTGCGTATTTAAAATTCAGAAACGAGAAAAAAAAATAAAAAGGTAATAAAAAAATGTATACATATATTACTATGTACCTACATATGTATGCAATTAATGTTATAATTTGCAATTATTCTATGTAAAATAAAATTTATTTAGTTTTTACTATAATATTATGTAAAATTATTAAATTTATTTTTTTTATATTATTTTATGTAATAAAACAATTTTTATTTTGATTTAACTTACACTAAACTAAACTTTACACTATATAAAACTTTACTTATGTCTATTCTACCAAATAAAATTATTACGAATTTCCATTTGATATAATAATTATCAAAATTATTATATTATTCAATTTAATATTTAATTTAATATAACAAAATTTTCTGAGAAGAAAACTAACCAAATATTCAATTTAAATTTTGTTCACTTATATATTAAAATTTAATTGTAATAAATAAAAAAATATGAAATCAAATTATTTAATTAAATATGTAGGTATGTATTATTATTATTTATATATTTAAAAATAAAATTTATTTATATATTGATTAAAATAAATATTACTTGTTACACTGCTGTGAAGAAATATGTGGTTCTACCAAATGCTAATGCTGATGCTTGTTGATGCACAATGATAGTGTTGAATTCGCTTGATGACTATATAAATTTCAATTATTTATTGCTTATTTATTGATGTTTGAATTAACACTTTTTCTTAATATGGTGTTGCTACAGGTACTATGTTTCTTGATCGATCGGTTGTGCTTTGACAAAATCTGCTTCTTAATTATTTTATTGTTAATGTTGATACAATGTGTGTTGGAATGTACATAATATTTTGTAATTCCATGTAAGTATCTGCTTTTGAATTTGAATTTATTTAAAATTACATGTATTAAATCCTACACTGAAATATATTGACAATATATTGCGAATCACTATAAAAATGTTTTCCAATGCTCAAATTTTTGCTTTTTTTTTCATTTAAATTAACTTTTATTCTAAAAAACTTTTTTTTTTAAATCAAAATTAAGTTTTTAGTTTAAAATATCAATTAAAATTTTAAAAGTTAATTTTACTAAGAGTTTAAAATTTTCTTTCGGGGTCACCAATTGTAGAATTAAAAATACATGTATTTTGTAAATTATTATATATATAAATGTTTTAATTTGGTATTTCAATTTTTTGAAACAATTCACTTAAATATTACAATTTTAATGATATGATTTAAATTGATACATTTTTATTTTTACTTAATTTTAAATTTTATTTTTTTTTTATTTTTTAATTCTTTTGTTTTATAAATTAATTTTCTTTTTTACTAAATATAAAATAAACCGATCTGGGCGATAACGTGTTTCTGAATAATCTCTTTTTTTTAATTTTTATCTTTTTCATTTCTTTCTAATTCCAAAGCATCGCATGTTATTGGAAAAAAACCGTTGGTCAAATAGAGACCCAAATTGAGAGAGTTTCTCAACTGCACTTGTCATTGACCAATAGTGATTACATGCGGTAATAATTAACATGCGTTACAAGATAATAATTAATATGTATAGTAATGAAACATTACTTTGTTTATTAAAAATTATGTATAGGGTGATTTGAGAATTTGTGAAAGTGTGACAAGGTTAGTAAACTGGGTCACTACATATATATTACTACATGAGGTAATTATTGAAGGCAACCCCCACTGTCACTGTAGCGGCTGTTATAATTGGTATTAATATTCTTATTAATATTATTATTATTTTACTACAGAGTCAGCGCCATCAGTGAATTACAACGTGCAGCAGTATATAACACCTTACTTGCATGATATAACCAAAGATAGCTCTACTGTAGCAGCTATTATTATTATTACTATTATTATTATTATATAATTATTGTTATATTATTATTGTACTATTTATTACACTATTTAATTATTGTACTATATATTATTATTATTAATTATTATTATTATTATTATTATTATTATTACTATTATTGTTACTATTATTATTATTATTATTTTTACCACAGAGTCAGCGCCATCAGTGGATTACAACGTGCAGCAGTATATAACACCTTATTTGCATGATATAACCAAAGATGGCTCTACTGTAGCAGCTATTATTATTACTATTATTATTATTATAATTATTGTTATTATTATTACTATTATTATTATTATTATTATTAATATTATTATTGTTATTATTACTAATATTAATTATACGATATACATTATTACGATATAAGATGTAAATAATAAAAATATAAATAAAACGTAAACAAAAAGTAGATACAAAGTGTATTTTTGTTTATTAAAGAAGATCAATAATTGTTGTAAGTTGTTATTATAGTTTTAAAGCTGCAAAATAAAAAATAAAAAATTATGGAATTATAGGTGCATCTGTTATGTAAGATTTTTTCTGTTCTATAATAACATTGACAAAATAACCGGAAATCTTTGAATTACTTGGTTTTGTTATTATTGCGTTACATTCTATACTGTAAGGAATAAAAAGGCAAGTTAATTGCTTTTGGTACCTATTTGAAAACTAAAATAAAACAAATTTATTTATATGTTTGAAATAATTTTATATTTGAAAATATTTTACAATTTTACAGAAATCTGTGTTGGAAAATTTTTTTACGATGATCAGATGTTAAAATTTTAGAAATAGCGAGATCAACTTTTTCTATACATCTTTGAAATCTACTTCTGTCACGTGCGTATTCTTTCCAATGACCTTTCCTTGCTGATCTGTAAGCACAGACCCATACATGCATATCATGAATTTCTTGTTTTATGTTGAAGTAAACTTTTTTTTTGTTATTTAAATTCATATTGTGCAAGTATGAAAATTAAAGGTCTTAATCTAACATTTTTTCTTTTAAAAGATGCATATATACATTAAAACAATTTTTAACAGCATATCTGAAACTCTTGTTTGATAAGTGTAACTAAACTGTTATTCCATTTAAGTCCATTTATTTTATTTTCGCAATACTGGTTATTATATTTCACATCTTGACTAAGCTCTTCTGCGGGGTACGGTGCTTTAAAATAATATACAGTTGGAATTAAACTTCCTTTTTCAAGTATGGCTAGCTCTTTTAGGAAATATTGTTTTTCATTTCCTTGCAAAAATTGTAGGTCAACTATAAAAACTTGTTTAACCATGTCGAAGGTTTGTAAAAGAATGTTCAATGAAATAACTAAATTATATTTATATTCATTTCGAAAAAGAGCTGTTCATATAAATTTGGTTAGCAATGATTGTTTTAACTAATACAACTATGTTGTTTCACCCATTTACAATGATGGTGGCGGGGCCATCCTGCTGTGGTAAAACCACATTTATTCGTAATTTAATAAAATATAAAGAATAAAATATACTACCACATATTAATAGAATTATTTGGTGTAATCCAAAATACTGGACAAAAATGCTGTTCCACTATATATGAAAAATGTTGAATATAGTAACACTATTCCAGATTTTAATGATAATCAAGAACCTTTGTTAGTTATTATTGATGATATGATGTTAAGTTCTCATGATAAGTTTGTATGTAATTTATTTACTAGAGGATCACATCATAGAAATTCATCTGTAATATTTGTAACACAAAATGTTTTTCACCAGGGTAAATTTTCAAGAGATATTTCACTCAACTGTAAATATTTAGTACTTTTCAAAAATCCAAGAGATAAATCGCAGATATTACCTCTAGCTCGCCAAATATATTCCAATCAAATTAAAGCATGTATATAATGATGTGATGTCGGTCCCATATTGCTATATATTAATAGATCTTACTCAAGACGTTAATGATATATTTCGATTAAGAAGTGATATATTTGGGAAAGGTTTGTGTTATTGTACGAGAGATCAATTAGAAAAATTTGGGGAGGAAAATGAAACGTTTGAAGACCAATCGACATATATTGCACCTATTAAAAACCTCTAAACAAAAATTCCAGAAAGTAATTATAAAACACTGTGACCCTGAAGTAATAAAAACATTTTGCGAAATCTCTTTAAATATTTTAAAAGGTAATCTGAGTAATCTGAGTAAAAAAGCAACTACCCAATTACGAAAGTATAAAAAAGAATTAAGATCACTTATTTGCCGGAAAAAATCTATAAATAGCAAAAGAAAAATTATTATTCAACGTGGTGGATTTTTACCTACACTTCTTGGTGCAATACTATCAGCGATAATCGGAAATTTTATAAAATGAATAATACAACATTTAATAAAATGATAATTTTAAAACCTGAGATTTATGAGAAAATGAAGCAAAATGCGAACGTTGAACTTAATGAGTTGGATAAAAATATGAAAAAAATATTGTTACATAAACATCTCACGGATACTCAAAAATGGTATTTATACAGACAAAATTTATTTAAAATAAGAAACAAACAAGGTAGAATGTAAACCAACGGTTTTTAAAAGCGCACATTTCCAAACTCAATATAAACTGTTTAGAATTGTGACTTGCACAAAAATTTGAAAATTTCATGTAATAAGAAAAAACGTGAAAATGGGACATTTTTGGAATTTTTAGGGGCCGTAAGTCCAGAACCCTATATAACTAAGAAAAGTCGTTAACACGCGTAAAAATATATTATTAAACTTTTAATTTTCATGCCTCGCCGAAGAAAAATTTTTACAGGTGCCTAAGTTACAGGTATCTAAAAATTGGAAGTTTTCAATTTTTGAGGCGTAATAACTCTTAAAGAGGGGGTGCTACCAAAAAATTTTCTGAAGAAACTTATACTAATTCTAAAAGTTCTTTCTTGTCTCAAAATTTCAGGTTTCCATCTAAAGGCGTGCCGGAGTTATGAAAAAAGAAATTTCATGCAAAATATGGTTTTTACATAACGGTAAATTTAAATAGTAAATCACAAAATATTACATAATTTTGATATTGTTTTATATAGATAATAAAATTTTCGATCTTCTGGCTGTTTTAGATTGCAAAACTATTACTCAGGGCCTGATATATATATCCGAAAATGGGACTTTGTCGCAATTTTGAAGAGCTGCAACTTTGGAACTCTTTACAACTAAAACAAACGTTTAACACACATTAAAACATATTACTGTAGCTTTAAATTTTATATCTTGCAGAAGTAAAATGTGTACAGCTTCCTAAGTTACAGGTGTTTAAAAATAGCAAATTTTCAATTTTTAAGCCCTCATATCTCATAAACAGGGGGTGGTCCAAAAAAATTTTCTGAGCAAACTTATACTAATTCTAAAAGTTCTTTCTTGCCTCAAAATTTCAAGCTTCTATCTAGAAGCGTGCCGGAGTTATGAAAGTAGAAAAATCATGCAAAATTTGGATTTCACATAACGGTAAATTTAAATACTAAATTTAAAAAAAATGTATAATTTTGATATTAATTTACAAAGATAAAAGAAATACCTGTCGAATGACGTTTTCAGATTGAAAAAATCTTAAGCAGAACATAGGATATTTTCAAAGTTTGAGGGGGTGTAGCTCCGTAATGGGAGGGGCTACATGAAAAAGTTGTTCCACAAAATTATTTTTTTTATGAGACCTACCCATGGTTAAAATTTTTTTTCTCTATCTTTAACGGTGTAGAAGTTTTGTAAACAGACGGATGGACGGACGGACGGACAGAGTGAAACTAATAAGCACATTTTTTCAATTTTTTTTTGGAAATGTGCTAAAAACGACAACTTCCTAGATATAAAGAGGAGAAAATTAAAATTACGGAAACAAAAGGTACTCAATCTCGTGCAAAACCAATGTATATAGATGCGGAAACTCAATCGCATTTTCCTGAATATAAGAGTGTTGGAATAAAGTTGTTCCTGAAGAAGAAGAAGTATATGAAAAAGAAGCTGATGACCAAGTATTTGATGATGCAATTCAGGAAAATGTTTTAACAAAAGCATTGTCAGCTGCTTCAGTTGGAGAACGTCTTAGAAAAAGAAAATCAATTAGGAATCAAAATGTACAAATTTTTGAAACTGATGCAGGAGACATTATAACAGTTTCTTTAGATAGCCCAAGCCCACCAACGAAAAAAGAAAAAACTATAAATAGCAAAGATTTCAATAATTTATCAAGACGTGTTTTAAGGTCAGCAGTAGGTAATACTCAAACAGAACTTAACTTTCCAATTCGTAAGAATAAATCCGCAAGCTCATGGACAACATAAAAGTAAATGAAAAATTTTATGTCACTTTACTCAGTGATTCATCTATGAACTCTTATCCAGAAAATTCATTATCATCTTTTACAAATAAAATGAATAAATACATGTGTGATTCAAGGTGGAATGTATGTTATGGCGGTATTTCAGAAACATATGTTAATGATTTCGTTCCAAATGTGTATGATGAAGAATGAGAAAAAAGTACTCAAATATTTATTAAAGGTATGCAGAAAGATATGATAGGAGTTGGAACATCATATATTCCATATATAGAAAAACAAATGACATGCGACTGGAAAGTTTTCCTACTACCAACACTAATTCAAAATATACGCCCCCTTAATAGGTTTACAAGAAAAGAAGTTGAACGACAGTTGATTTGGGGAATTTTTAATTTTATAAACGATGAAGTTCATTATACACAACCAACAAAAGCTGAGGAGATGCCTAAAAATTTAAGTTACACCACAATATGTGTTAGTAAGCCTAAAATAGATATAAAAATAAGAGCAAATTACGCTTATACCCTCAAAGGACTTTTGACAACATGTTTCAATCAAGTATCTTTTAAAGTTACAGATTTAAAAAAATATAAATCACGTGTAATAGAAGCTTTCAAAACTTTTATAGATAGTGTACAATTGATTCCAATTAGTAAACCAGATATGTTTTTTATATACACAGACATAATTGAACCGCAAAAAATAGGTGATAAAGATATAAGGTGTTTAAGATCTGTTAACATACAAAATTCTTTCACTGATACTGTAAAAGAATTCAGTAATATTCAATATTGCAATGTGGAGAAATCATTTAATAACATTTCATTACTTTTATGTGATAAATATGGATACAAAATAAACTTTTCCAATAGTTCAATTCCAACAAAAATTGTATTACATTTTAAAAAAGTATAAATAAAAGCGATTTTACAAAACTATATATTATTTTATTTTATTCATTATGGAGAGAGCGTACTACAAATACTATTTAGTTCAATAAGGAAAAGCTCTTGAGGATATTGGTCCTTTGTTACACTCAATTGTACCTTACCAAAGGGAACGAGGGTTAGGGAGCTTTTTCGGTGGTCTTTTTAGATATTTAAAACCAATATTTACGTCTGGAGATTATGTATTAAAAAAAGAGGTTATTAACTCTGGTATTAATGCATTATCTGATATTACCACAGGTGTAAATGTAAAAGAAGTGGTTCAAGATCGAAGTAAAGAGATAATGAAAAATGAAAGACGAGATGCAGTTCTGAAACTCAATGAAATGTATGGAGAAGGCAAAAGAAAACGAAGAAAACCTATAAAAAGACCTCTCATTAATAATTTAAATTATTTTACGTCGAAGCGACGCAAAGTTAATAACAAAAACAAACAAAAAGATATTTTTGAATAATTATGATTGAATGTCAAGTATTTTACGATCTGAAGAAGTTTCCTATAACCCTATTGCTTCTTTAGATAATCCATCTGTCATAGAATTTGTTGCACTAGGGCACGGTGATACATACAGAGACTTGTCTTCGACATATCTAAAATTAAAAGTACAAATTTTAAAAAAAGATGGAACTCAATGGAATAAAGATAAAATAACTGATGGAACACCTATACAACAACCAAGTGTGGTTAATAATATATTACATTCATTAATAAAACAATGCAATGTTCAACTGAATGGAAAGAATATATGTCCATCAGATGGCAATTATCATTATAGAGCTTATATTGAGTCATTGTTAAATTATGGTACGGATACCGCTACAACGCATTTGGAGTGTGGTGGATGGATGTTAGATAAGCCAAATATAGCAAAAACAGATAATAGTGGTTCAAAAGAACGTCAAAAATTATACCAAAATAACAATGTAGTGGAACTTATGGGGAAACTACATTTAGATATGTTTCACCAACCTACACTTCTCATAAACCATGACGATGTTCGAGTTATCCTAACATTAGAAAAACCAGATTTTTACCTCTTTGCAGATGATACTGATGAATCTCAGCTGAAAATTTTAGAATCCACTTTATCTATGAGACATGTAACAATTAATCCTAGTGTGCTATTAGCACATAATGCTGTATTGGAAAAAACTAATGCCAAATACAATTACAAACAGGTAGAGGTAAAAACTTTTACCATTCCACAGAATAGTTCATCAATATCACTTGATATTGTTTTTGTTGGACAGTTGCCAAACACAATCATTTTTTGCATGACAGAAAATGCAGGTTACTCTGGAAAAAGGTCAAAAAACCCATACAATTTTAAACATTTTGATATATCACAATTTGTGTTAAACGTAAATGGTGTTCAAATACCTAATTCAGCAATTGAAACCAGTTTTTCAGATGAAAATAATTGCTGTACAAGAGCATACAGTACACTTTTTTCAGGAACTGGAATTTACCATAATGATAAAGGTCATCAGATAACAAAAACCATGTTTAGTAATGGGTTTTTCATTCTAGCTTTTGATTTAACTGCAGATGCATCAGGAAATGAAGTGTGTCAAGGTGTACTAAATCAAGGTACAGTTAGAATTGAGGCAAGGCTATCAAAACCACTTACATCTACACTGACTGCTATTGTTTATCGAGAATTTGATGCAAGTTTACAAATTGATAAACACCGAAATATATTCTCAAACCTATAAATAGCATACATAAAAGTAAATTTGAATATTTGACAAAATGTCACTGTCTTATGCACTTCTGGATGTAACATTTTGTAGTGATGATAATAATACCTTGTTTGTGAAAGATATTTGTATAGTTGGTTTTAAAGAACCTTGTAAAAAGTTTGTAAAAGAGCTCAAGTATAAATTTCCCACTAGGGATTTTATAAACGATAATTTTTATAATTACTCTTTTGGAACTGTGTACAACCATAAAATAAATAAAGAGCTCTGTCAAATACTAGAAAAATTTGATGTTATTATAACAAATAAAAAAATCAAAAAAGAGGTTTTACCAAATTATATTAAAGAAACAACTAACACAACTAAACAACTAAAGAAACAACAACTAATTGATGAATACCCTAGAGATAAGTGACGTATTAAGATGTAACAAACACACACGTAAATTTTTTGAAGGAGCTTTTGCTCTGGATCAACTCCCCAGAATAATTGAAAAACAAACTTTTTCAATTGTAAACACTGATAAATCAAAAGATCCGGGAACACATTGGTTAGCTATTTTTAAGCCAAAGAATGGCTGTGTTGAATATTTTGATTCGTTTGGTAGAAAACCAGATAAATTAGAAATTTTAAGTTACTTAAAAAACCAATGTATAATTTTTAATAAGAAACAGTTACAAAGTAACTATTTAGATGTCTGTGGGGAATATTGTTGTGTTTATACGTGGTATAGACGTTGCGGTTATAGTATGAACGCTTTTTTAAAAAATTTAATAAATGAAATCAATTAGAAAACGATAAGTATATTTTAAGTACCTTTCAAAATGTGTTTGGAAAATATAACTCATTACAAATTTGTGTTCCTAAAACGTATAAATAATAAAAACAATATAAACAGGTTTTAGTGAAATTAAAGGAATGGAAGCACCAGGTCAGAACACAAATTTATTGCTAAGTTACACATATTTTCTCAATAAGAGTCATACATTAAAAATTGCTGTTGGATTTGACTGTGAGTCATTTGAAGCCTCAAGTATAATTCACCGTATTGGTAAAAAGTCAATTGTCTTAAAATATCATGAATGGAATAAATTTTATTACGAATTTAACAAAAAACTTGATAAGCTGATAATAAAAGATGTAAAACAGAACTTTCATCATGGGCTAAAATCAGCGAACAGGCAAAGTATAAGTATTAACAAAGAAGAAGCAGAGCAGTTTTACAATTTAAGCGATTTTCTTCATGCAGTGATGACCTATTATAAATCTGCTGAGTTAAATGTAAAAGACTATGTTCGGGAATATCTAAATTTATGTGTCGAACAACAAGTATTTAGGTTAGAAAGAGAAATTTATGTACCAATACAACGTTTTAATGTACAATGTAATTATTCAAGGTTATTTTTTGAAATTCCTGTAATCTTAAAGGAACAAATCTGTAATATACTACATAAAACAAACAAAATAAATCACAACAAATAATATAAAAATTTTTATTTTTTATTTATATCTTTTAGATAGCCAAATATTTTTCTGTACACCTTTCATTAGATTATTTAATTAAAATTATATAGGATTATTAAATCATTGAAATAATCAAGATCTCCCTGCTGATTATTTATGTCCCAAATTTCATTAAATGGAACTGCTTCCTCATCTTCCTCAATTTCTTCTTCCACTTCTTCTTCTTCGTCTTCTAATTCAACTATCTGGAACGGTGGTATAAATTCCTCAATTTCTGCTAAATCTTCGTCGTCTATGGTGGACGTAATTTCATTTTGTTGTATCTGACCTTGTGTATTTACATCATCTACAGTTTCTTTAAATGGAAATGATGTGCAGTCAGGCAGCATTTCAGTAAGTTGTTGTGCAGTCAGAATGGAAATGAATTAAATTTTAAAATAAAAGTTGAGTTATATACTCATGTAGAAAAGTATATAAGCAAATTGAACTCAATTAGATGATTAGTTTAAACCATGCTTTGGTCTATCATTTTATGTATAATAATTATTATAACATTACCTTTAACATTTTTAAAACAAAATGTCAAGAGCTCAAATAGTGACTGAAATTCAGACAGACAGGCAAGACGTAAATTTCTTAGAAGAAAATTCAAACAGAAAGGTCTAAATGACACGTGGCAAATCGATTTAGTCGAAATGATACCTTATGGAAAATTTAATAATAGTTATAAATTTATGCTGACGGTCATTGATACTTTTTCCAAATATGCCTATGCTAAACCTGTAAAAACAAAAATGGTGAAAATGTTTTAAATGCCTTAAAAACAATTATTATTAGAGCTAAAGTTATACCAAAAAATATTCACTCTGATCAAGGCAAGGAATTTTTTAATTTACAATTTCAAAATTATATGAAAGAAAAATCAATCAATCATTATCACACATTTAGCGAATTAAAAGCATCAATTGTTGAACGATTTAACCGTACATTGAAAAATTCTATGTGGAAAAAATTTATTTTAAACGGGAATTATAAATGGTTACCTATTGTACAATCATTTATAAAAGAATATAATTCAACAAAACATAGCACAACAAAACTTGCTCCAGAAAAAATTACAAAGAAAAACGAAAAAAATATACTGCGGAATGTATATACTGAGCCTAAAATTTTTCAAAAAAGTAAATATAAAACTGGAAATTTTGTAAGAATAAGTAAATATAAGGGTCATTTCGAAAAAGGTTATCAACCGAATTGGTCAACTGAAGTATTTAAGATTGATAAAATCAATAATACTTATCCTGTTACATATCAATTATCAGACTATACTGATATGCCAATTTCTGGGGGTTCTATCAAGCTGAGCTTACACCTGTAAAATACCCAGATACTTATCTTGTGAAAAAATTCTGAAAAAGCAAGGAAATAGTTTTTTTTAAACGGCTAGGTTTTGATGACACACATAATACTTGGATAAATTCAACAAATATTGTTTAATATCTGTAAAATAAAACTCTAATAAGCACCTGAAAATAAAACTTGAAAACATCTGAAAAATAAAATAAAATCTTAACATCTGAAAAATGAAAATAAAATAAAAACAGTAGAAAATTTCTTTGAAATAAAATTTTTTTTATTAAATAAAATTTTTTATATAAAATTAGTCTAAAACTATTACTGATTTGTGGCGAATTCAAAATCTCCACGTTCTTCTTTTAAATTTAATTGGCTTTCCTCATTTATGAGGAAATATTCATTTTTTTCATTTCCTCACGGAAATCATTATCTTCAAATACCCCAACTTTTTGATGCGGTATAAATATAATATTATTTGGGGTCTCGAAGACCGATTTTTTACCGTAAACGGTGTTTAACTTTTTAATTTTATTTATTTTATAGAACGTACTTGGCTGCATATCCTTAACTTTTAAAAATTTAAAAAAATTTTTTTTTTTAAATTAAATAATTCCACCAGTTTCCTTATTCTGATGGGATTTGATGTTGCCTTACTCTGATAATCTTGTTGTTGCTGTAGTTGCTGTTGTTGTTGTTGATGTTGCTGTTGTTGTGGTTCTTGCTGTTGTTGTTGATGTAGTTGTTGTTGTTGTTGCTGATGAAGATGAGTAGAAGCGTCATCTTCATTTTTCGCCTTTCTCCTTTTTGCAGGAAGACGCACTGCTGTACTAGTAGTAGCAGTTGTAGCAGTTACAGCCTCTTCTGCAGTCATGAAGAAGTTTAAGTATTCCTGTGCCATATATTGCTTGTTTGAAATTAAACTGATATTTTTTGTATAAAATCCCGATGTATTTATACTAATTAAAGTTAATTAGATTGATTAGATTATACTAATTAAATTTAGATTGCTTTTTGTTTTTCAATTCTTTCTATTTTAAGATAGGATTAAGATGGGATTCTAGTTAAACAACTATAATTTATTAAAGCAACCTTTGATTACAATGTATTTGTTCATTTAACAGAGTGAATCTGTATTAAAAATTTAATATTATTCTGTTATTCAAGCATTTAACATCTAAAATTCGTATAAAGAAAATGTCGAAAAAATTATTTTACAAAAGTTTCTTACCGAAACTATAACACCTTATATAATCGAAAGTGAAAATTAGACATTTGTTAAACGGTTTAATATGAACGGGCACAAAATAAAATTTGTAATTAAATCCGTACCTGACAATAGAGACCCAATTAGCTGGATTAAGGATGCTATACATCAAATAATCAACATTGCTGTGAAAGATGTGAATTCCAGGGATAAGATTGGGTTAACATTTTGTGGAGAGAGCTTTGAACATCAAGGTCCTGCGTACCTCAGTTTTAGATCCGCTCATGAACTTAAATTTAGCGATGTTTGGGATGTAATTTCTAATGTTTTCCAAACTAATTCTGAAGGTAGTTATTTATAATACTGGCTTCATTTATTATAAACTATTTTTATTTTATGTCTACAGGTTTAAGTACAGACACTTTTTGTTTAATAGTTACCCATGTTAAATTACCCGTTGGTAGAGGTAGTAGTAATAAATATTCAAATTTTGGTGAGGAATGCTTAAAAAGGAGAGGAATAATGGCAATAAAAAATTGCGGTAATTTATGTTTACCGCGTGCACTTGTTGTTTCAATAGCTAAAATTGAAAAATTTAATGATTATGAAAAAATTCGAAAAAATATAGGACAACTACAAACTTTAATAGCTTTAAAATTATTAAAAACATCAAAAATAACAATTCCATCTGAAGGTTGCGGAATTCGTGAATTGAATCAATTTCAAAAATTTTTACACAAACACAAGATTGTTGTATATAAATATGGAACAAGGGGTGCAGAAATAATATTTGAAGGATTGAATAATGGGAAAAAAATTAACTTGTTATATCATAATAATCATTACAATGTAATAACCTCACTAACAGCTGCTTTTTGCACAGCATTTTATTGTGAAGAATGTCATATTCCGTATTCTAAGAAAAATGAACATAGATGTTCGAAAAGTTGCCCTTGCTGTCAAAACTCACCAGCTTGTTCACTTAATGTTAAAAATATTTTATGTATGCAGTGTAATCGAACATTTCGTGGTCAAACATGTTTTGAAAGCCATAAGGCTTCCAGATCAAAAAATAGAAGCATCTGTGAAGAAATTAGAAAATGCAAATCTTGTTTTAAAGTTCATAAAAGCAGTAGGACTCATATATGTGGAGAATATTTTTGTAAGATTTGCGATAATCATGTTCCTGAAAACCATAAATGCTTCATTCAGCAAGACAAAACAAAAGTAAATTTTGAAAAATACATTTACGTATTTTATGATTTAGAAACAAGACAAGAAGAAATTAGCTCTACAAAAATAAAAGAACATGTTCCAAGTTTATGTATGGCTCAGCTAAGATGCTTTAAATGTATTAACATTGATTCTCTATACTTCTGTGGTAAATGTAAATTAAGAGAGAGAATTTTTAAAACGAAAAATGTGATAGAGGATTTCATGGAATTTATTTTAAAATTAAGAAAGGAATTCAAAAAGATTGTCATAATTGCTCATAATGGTCAGGCGTTTGACCATCAATTTATTCTGAATTATATACTCAATAAGACTGTACTTGAACCAAATTTAATTATGCGAGGTACAAAAATTATTGTTATGATAATTGATAATATTAAATTTATAGATTCTATGAATTATTTTGCTATGACCTTGGCAAAATTACCAAAAGCTTTTAATTTATCAATCAATTTGAAAAAGGGTTATTTTCCGTATCTATTTAATAAATTGGAAAATGAAAATTACATTGGCACACTTCCAGCAATTAAGTACTATAACTCTAATACAATGAAAGCAGATGAGCGTAATGAATTTTTAATGTCGTATGAACAAAATAGAAACTCAGAATTTAATATGGAGAAAGATATTTCAGAATACTGTAGAAATGATGTTGAAATTCTAACTAGAGCATGTCTGGTTTTCAGAAAATTTTTTATAGAAGAATGTAATGTGGAACCATTTGTAGAAGCAACAACAATAGCTTCAGCCTGTAATCTTGTATATAGAAGAAACTTTCTCAAATCGAATACTATAGGAATTATACCAAGAAAAGGATATAGGATGGTAAACAATCAGTCAAAAATTGCCATGCAATGGCTTATTTGGGAAAAAGATTTGAGAAAAATTGATTTGAAATGTGCATTTAATGGAAAAGAAAAACAAATCGGAAATGTTAAAGTCGATGGATTTTGCGAAGAGACTAAATAAATATTTGAATTTTACGGTTGCTATTATCATGGACATCCAAAATGTTTAACAAACCAAAGGGATATACCATTACATGATAACTCTGGCGATACTTTGAATCTACGATATGAAAAAACATTAATGAGATTAGAGTTTATAAAATCATGTGGATATAAAGTTATTGAGATGTGGGAATGTGAATTCCGGGAGCTAATGAGACACAATGAAAATATGAGATATTTAGAAAATCATTCATTAATTAATTTAATTCCTTTAAATCATCGTGATGCATTTTATGGCGGAAGAACGGGAAATACTTACACATATTATAAATGTAAACAAGGAGAAAAACTTAAATACATAGGTCTATGTTCCTTATACCCATATGTTTGCAAACGAGGAAAATTTCCCATAAACCATTCTAAGATTTATGTTGGAGAAGATACTTGCTCCAAGTTAAACAGAATGACTATTGACGGTATTATTAAATGTAAAATCTTACCACCAACAAATCTATTACACCCCGTGTTACCTGTCAAACAAAATAATAAATTGATGTTCTCACTATGTTGCACTTGTAGTGAACAAAAATATCAAGGAAAATACTGTGAACATACAGACAATGAAAGAGAATTAGTAGGAACTTGGGTAATTGATAAAATTAAAAAATCAATTGAAAAAGGTTATAAACTTTTAAATATTTATGAAGTTTGGGAATACAGTAAAATATGACAATTGCAATGGTATTGATGGTTTATTCACTAAAATGATGAATGAATTTATAAAGATTAAACAAAAAGCTTCTGGGTGGCCAATAAAATGTCAAACTCAAAAAGAAAAGGAAGAATATATTGATAGGTTTTTTGAAGAGGAAGAAATTAAATTAGAATACGATAAGTAGTTAATAATCCAGGTTTAAGATCTTTTGCTAAGATTATTTTAAACTCATTCTGGGGAAAATTTGGGCAAAAAGAAAATCAACAACAAACCACCATTATAAATCAACCTTTTAAACTTTATGAGTTAATAACAAACCGTTCTGTAAAAGTATGTCACATATTTCCAGTAAATGAAGAAAACATAATGGCTATCTGAAAGTATAAAGAAGAAGCAGCAACTTCTTTATCTACTGTCAACGTAAGTATCGCTGCTTATACAACAACACATGCTCGTCTTCAACTTTACAGTTATCTAGAGAAGCTAGATAGTAGAGTATTATATTATGACTCCGATTCGGTGTTGTATATTAGTCGAGAAGGAGAATATGAACCACAAACAGGAGAATTTATAGGAGACATGACAGATGAGTTAGAGTGTTATGGTATAGGGAGTTATATTACAGAATTTGTAAGTGGTGGTCCCAAGAACTACGCCTACAAAATTTACTGTACAAAAGATAGTACCGGAAAAATTGTTTGTAAAGTTAAAAGATTCTCTCTTATTTATGAAGCTTCACTAAATATTAATTTTAATAGCATAAAGGAAGCAGTTTTAAATTCATTGAATAGTACAGACACATACGTCATTTCAGAAAATATTCGTCGAAATAAAAATCACGATGTACTTACGATTCCTGAAATAAAAAAATATCAACCAAAATCGGAAAAACGAAAATTTAATGAAGAATTTAAATTTTTATGAAAATTTTAACATAAAAATAAAAATGTCTTTTATTTTTATCTTATGTTTACAAAATAGGTACCAAAAGCATTTTATTATTTTTTATTCTTTCATTTCTTACAGCATAGAATGGAACGTAATAATAACAAAACAAAGTAAAATCGAAGATTTCAGGTTATTTTCTCAATCTTCTTTTAGAACAGAAAAAAGAAATCCTACATAACAGATGCACCTATGATTATATAATTTTTTTTTTTCTTTTGTTTTTATTTTTACTTTTTTACTGCATTCATAAATTTTAACATTGTTTGAAAGAGTCAAACTAGTTTTAACAATTTATTTTACACCAGGTAAACAGAAATTAGAAGAATGCAAAATATTTTTTAAGTTCATATGTACTTAGAACAAAATATAGAATATAGAGAAACAACTCATATCCTAAAATAGGTAACATATTTTTCTTATTTTTATTTTGCACCTTAAAGCTATAATAACAACTTTTAACAATTATTAATCTTCTTTATAAGCCAAACTCCACTTTGTACTTCTTGTTTACGTTTTGTTTTTATTTTTATTATTTACATCTTGGTATTCAAAAGTACCTATGAATATTTTTCTTATTAAATAATAAAAACAAGTTTTTTTCGTTTCTTTTATATCTCCTTTTACGTATGTAGGTATATTTTATTAAGCATGCGATTTTGCGCAATTTAAAAAAATAAACTTGATTTGACCTGAAAAAAAATTATCTTTATATTTGTATGATATCATATTACAAAATATCAATGAATTTATTGAAAAACCTAAATATCCTAAACTTGTTCAGTTCATTAACCTTGCCTAACAACTTCTACAGTACCAACAACCTTCATTTCCTACTATACAACCACTTGCAACTTATAAGTTAACAACCCATGCTTATAACCTAAACCAAAACAAACAAAACAAGTTTTTGACCTACTAACCAAGAATAACCTACATTAAACCCATCAATCAAAATATAAGTCAGTGGGCGAGGTCTTCGGTGCGATATGGCATGATTTTTTCCCATCCCCAAGTGAAGGATTACCTACTTCCTTTAAAAACCAAGCGCTCAATAAACTGGATTGGTCGACTGGGATGAAATGACTTAAAAGTCACAATAACTTAATTCAAAATAACAACCAGCACTATTAAATAAAGCAAATCCTAACAAATATAATCAACCACATCTTTATGCAATACAATAAAACCATTCAAAGATTCATCGACAATTCTGGCGAAATGAACTACCAAACTCTTTTTAAGGTATCCGGCTAGTTTATCGCAATAACAAATTCATAGCAAAGTTCATCGCCCGCAATTCATCGTAAGCAATTCATCGTAAGCAATTCATCGCAAGTAATTTATCGCAAGGAAATATTCATCGCGAAGTTTATGGCGATCAATGTCCGATACCTAATAAATACATATACCTAATAGTCACTTTGTATTTTCCAAAAAAAAAATTTAGCAGCCTTAATTGGTAATATTTGTCAAATATACTTTCTAATTTCAAAAATCAAAAATTATTCAGAATAAAGCTGAATAAAAATAGGGATACCTAAATGGAGTTTGAATTTTCATACATAGAAAGTGGGAAATGTAAACAACAAGTTCTTCTTGATGAGTTTGTTTACAACAAGGAGTGCGTGACTAACGAGAAATCTATTTGGAAATGCGTAAGCTATTTTAAAACAAAATGTAAAGCACGATTGCATATAGTAAAAAGTATGATTTCTGCACCACCATCCAAACATAACCATGCTGGAGAAGCAGCAAAAGCCGATTTTTCGAAGTATTTTTCAACTTTTGCTGCTTCTCCAGCATATTTTTGCTTTTTATTTGTTTATTAACAACGAAAATGGATTTGCCAGGTTAGTATGATTTGGACGTTTTCCTCTTATATTTTTCCCTGTTTATTTTATACCAAAGTATATTTAGTATACCAAATTTGTGAAATTTAGTATATTTTGATAATTTATCCGCTGTGTGCTACCATAGAAAACATCTTTAGATTTTTCCCCAGTAACAAAGTGAATGCTATTCTTACAGCGCTACTATATTAACTGTTTTCTAGACACCTAAAAAATTCCTATTGTGGAGTGGACCCTTTCACTTGTGCCATTTACTTCACTTGTTTGTGACGGCGAAAAGTATGTTTCGATTCCCAATATTCTTAAAAAGTCAGTAATGATGAAGCTTTTGAAACTTGGCTCGTTGTCCACAACTATCAGTCGCGAGTTATATAGTAGTGTATGATTTTTGTTAATTTCAACCTTAAGTGCACTGCTGACTTATTCTTGATTTTAAAGAACTTGGCGAACTTGGTAAATTTATTCACACATGTTATACATTTTTCTTTTTATATTTCCATCAAATCAATATGTAGGATCTCTGCTGGGCACGTGGGTATCGGTGTTTCGGATAAATGTTGATTATCAAGATGACGGTCATACTTGCTGGTGTGACATATCTCACAATTGGACGTGTACTCCTTTATTAATTTAGCCATTTGTGGAAAGTAGTATTGCCATTATTGACTCCTTGTTCTCTTTCCAATTCCTATGTGCACGTTTGTGTTCGCGAGGAATTATTTGGTGTCTGTTTTCCACATTGGCGATATCCTGCACAATACTTTGCGCGATCCGAATTTCGTATACCTGGCAATGTGCTATGTATAAATCCTGCAGTAGTTGAATTTGACTATCTGAAATTTTGATACAATTAAGGGTCACTGGTGATAATTTTTTTTTTAAGTGCTTTTAATTAGGCTGGTCCGGTGATGTCCTTAAGGCCTATATAGTTTGGATGTGGCATTTCGTATGCAAAAGTGATAGGTCCTTGTTAAACAATTACTTGGTTTTTAAAGCTGTTAAGAGTTGCTTCGCAATGTGGTATTAGATCGCTTCTATCCCATTCTGCACTGTGAACTATTTCTATTTTTGAGGTGTTAATTTCTCGTTTTAACCTTGTGTTGTTGATAAAGCATCTGCGACCATATTTCTAATGCCTTTTTTGTAAATCAACTCGTAATTCTATTCTTCAATCCGTGATTTCAATTGCTTCAGTATTGTGTTTTTGCTTCATAAAGATAACATCTGAACTTATCCAAGGTTCAAACTGTTGCCAAGAGTTCTCGTTCAGTTGTTGCGTATGCCTCCTTCGTCTTATTAAGTGCTCTTAAAATGTAAGATATTGAACGATCTTTCCCAATACAAAATTGCACGATGACTACGAGAAAACATTTGCATTAACGAAATGCAAATGTTTTCTTGAAGTCATAAAAAATTAAAAGTGCAGTGACCGATACGGCGTTTTTTAAATCCGCGAATGCCTTTAATTCATTCTCGCTAAATTTTATTGTAACTTTCCGGGATTGGTTTGCTTTTGTCTAGGCGTTTTATCTACTGTCAAATTGGTGAGCGGCTTAGGTATTAATGAAAAGTCGTTGATGAATCTTCTGTTCCCTTTCAGTTGTTTAAGGTTTCCTGATGATTTGATGTTTTGATAGGCACAATTTTTTCGGGACCCGCTTTTATTCCCTTAATGATGTAGCACAAGAATTTTGTCTCGTTCTTCATAAATTCTGTCTAAATTAAGTTAAGTTTTGTCTAGATTAACTCTAGGTTAGCTTGTTCTAGCCTATTTAAGATTTTTTCGACATTCCTTAAGTGCTCTTTCTCAGATTTTTCACCAAAGCTTATGATATCGGCGACATAGATGTAACATATTTTTCCAAAAAAAACTTTCAATACGTCCTTGATCATCCGTTGAAATATAAGGGTTAATCCAAAAGGGAAACGCGATCATATTTGCGATTTAAGATGGAGAATGCCATTTTTATTATGTCCTCATTTTTCATTTGAATGTGGTGGAATCCACAAGTTAAATCGATCGTGCTCTAGTATTTTGAACTTCATAGGTTTGCTATGGTATGTGTGATGTCCGGAATAAGATAATCATCTGAGATGGTCGCGGCGTTTAGTTTTTTAAAGTTGACAACCATCCTGTATATTTTAATTCCTGAAAAATACATCTTATTTTAGATGATCCAAATAGGTGAATTATAGGGACTTTTGGAAGGCCTTATGATACCATCTTTTAAGAGTTTCTGGATCTGACTTTTAACTTCAGCTCTCATATTGACTGGATACAGATATATTTTTGAGTATATCGGTTCGGTCGTTGAAGTTTTTATTTCACCTCGTCCGTTCTTGTCGATTGTTTCAATTATTTATTGGTCCAAAGAGTTTATGAAACTTATTTATGAGCGAATAATTTTTTTTCCTGGATTCAGTATAGTTTGCACATAGTTTGCTCTAATTTCCATGCTGTTCACTTGAGCCGATATTTTCCTTTTAGTGGTATTGTGACCTTTGATGAAATTGTAAGAATGTTCTTTTTGCGGTAAACCATGGCTTCCAGCTGTTTGAGTGTGTTGTAGCCGATAATTTGCTCAAATGATTTTAATTATTTAGTACAAAATTTCATCTTCCTCTTTTGGTGGCATTTCGACTTCAGATTCCTCATCATACGGCTTATATTCATATCTGATCTCTGTTGGTTCACTACATGGCTCATTTTCAGGTATTTCGAAATTAAAGACTCTTTGTTGTCTTTGTGGCGTTTGATATGAATCGCTAAAGCTGGACCTTACAAAGTTGGTTGAATTATTTGCTGTATTGCACTTATTAAGTTATTATTTCTTTCTAACTTTCCTATTTGCCTCGTTTGTTGAATTATGCTTCGGTTAATGTGGTTTTTTGTTTTTTTAATGTGGTTTTTTGTTTTTTTAATGTGGTTTTTTGTTTTTTGGATAGTTGTAGGTTTGAGCAAGAAGCAGAGGAGTTCAAGCGAAATATGAAAATAAAGGAGAATTGGTGGGTAAATTGGAGACGAACCTGAATAGGTTCTTTTTGAAAAGTTGTAAACTGTACAATGGACCATTTACATCAGCGGGGAACACTTTGGATGGAAGCGTGTTCCACATTCATGCTTCCATCCAAAGTGTTCCCCTCTGATGTAAATGGTCCACATAAGAGGAGTAAAGGTTCCCTGAACAGTAGCCATTCAGGCGAAGGCGCGATTTTGGATTTTGTCCAGGTAACCTAATGATGTTTGAGCAGCGCCAGCCCATATGTGCAAATTATACTCCACCTTAGGTCGAATATATGCTTTTTAGATATTGACCAGATCACTAGGCGAAAAATAAGCTTTACAGCGAAAAACAAAATCTAAACATTTGGTTCATTTTGGTCCAATTTGTTCGGACTCTAATTACATTTATGTGTTCTCATTACATTTATGTGAGAACTGACGTTATCTATTAATTTTTTTAGTTGGCTAGCGGAACCTTTTGTACTTTTAGGTAAATCTTCCATCTCAGAAATATGTTTTTCAAATATTAGACAGTTATTATCGTATATCTGTTTTAATGTAGACATATCCACGCCATAATTTTCAGATGATTTACATAATGCCAATTGGGTAAATGACTGTATTTTTCAATCGTGGATAACGATCCATCATCACCGACTAACTTATTAAAAAGTGATATAAAATTGAGATAATCAGACCATTTCCCTGAAAATGAAGGCAATTTCATTTGTGGAATATTTAACCTAGAAGTTGACGGGACAGCGATTGAAGAGTTTGCATCCAACATGCAAGAATTTGCTACATTATTGCTATGTAAAACTTTCATCTCTCAGTATTAGTCTTCAACTTCACTGCGATAAGTTTGATGGTAGATATCCTCAGGTTTTAGTTTGTATAGTTTAACTTGATGAGATAACCACAACTTCCAATATTGTTCAAATATGTTTAGTCGACATTCTAATTCCACAGCGGAAATCGTATGGATTTTAGCTGCCACATAATTTTTTATACGAGTCATATTCGCTTTTGTACTAGCTCGCTGCGCTTTTATTTCAACATACATTTTTCTTTTATCTTCTTTAACTTTGCTTGATGAGGAATCTGAGTCAGTTCCAGTTATTATGAAAGCAAAAATATTTTTTTTTTTATTGATAAAATATTATTAAAAACCTGGTTATTTTTAAATTATTATTAAATTCTTTAATAGTTTATAATATTTTGATTGTTAAAATAATATCTAGTGATGTTAGTACCCAATAAATTAGTCCAAAAAATTATAAATTTTGAAATAATAATTTATGTTCAATATATGTTGTATTTACTGTAAATTACTCAACCATGTGTTGAATGTACACTAAATCAATGGATTTTCCAACTATTTTATCTCAGTAATCCGTTTCTTAATTGTACATGCAAATTTAAAAAAAAAAGATTCAAATCATGAGTATACTGATGCTCAATTAATAATACAATTTTTTTTTTTTAATGTGAATGATAAAATTTTTAATTTAATTGTTGTATCATTCGATTGTGCCTAATACACTAGAACAAAGTTTATGATATAAGAATAGTGATATTAAATTACAGCATTATTAATTTTGTAATAGTTTTGTAATAGTAATAGTAAGTTTTTTTAGTATGTACAAATTTCGAGTCTATTTCGATTATATTATATGTATTTCGATCATATGATGTATCAGCAACATTTATTTATAGCAAGTACGATAAGAACGCCGTATGATATGTCAGCAACATTTGTTTATAGCAAGTACGATAAAAATGTCGTATGATATGTCAGCAACATTTATTATGTAATATTTATGTATTTATTTATAGCAAATACGATCAAATTCACTGAGACTTTTCAATTTTAAATATTTCTGTTATATATTTCTATCGGTGTAGCAACACAAGCGTGATAGAACTTTATTTTATTTTATCTTGGTTAATAGAGTTAGTAATAAACAAAATAGGTGTACTTACAGTAACGGATGTCTTCTACATTTCATGAAAACGATGCCTCTCAACTTTTTAACAACTATTCACAGAATCCATCATCATTAATGTTGAATTTACTTTTTCATAACATTGTTGTATCTTTAGAATTAATCCAGTTTTACAGCCAGCTTCAATTAACTATAATCTGTCCACTTTTAATGAAATCAATGCTTTTCAAACCACTAAAAGTTTTTATTTGTAATAGATATATTTTAATTGTAGGACTACTATATATTTTAATTGTACGACTGTAATAGATTATATTATTTTAATTGTGATTTATATTTATAATAGATATATTTTAATTGTACGTCATTATTGTTTATTGTCCTGCCACGGTCGCTATGCTAATTTGCTTACTATTTTGTACCAAATTTAAATCAATTAATTATTTAATTTTTTTTTAGAAATTAAGCACTTTTGTTATACAAATTATTTTAAATTTAATAATAAGAACTAGGTATTATAATTTTTATAATATTTATGAAAATAAATTATAACTAATAGAAATCAACATTAACAAGAACTAAGAATTTAAGAATTATTATAAATAATTTCAACAAACTTTGATAAATTAAAAAATACGCCATAAGTTATGATCTTCTTTTTACTTGAATTTTTAACAACTTGTTTTATTTTACTTTTACAATGCATTTACATTGAATGTTTTAATCAAAAAAAATGAGCGAAATTCGTTTTCGTTTTCAGTTCGTTTTCGAAATTAAAAATATTTCTTTTACTTTAAATGTATTAGTTCAAATGCAAAATCATTAGCATATATAAAATTAAAATTTAGAATAAAGAGCTTTTAAGAATTAATTGAAAGTAAAATTGCAAATTATAATTGTTTGTTCGTTATTAATAAAATCTGAAATAAAAAAGATAACAATGAAATTTTATAAACCTTCTGGTTTAACGTTGTTGTTGGTTGTTTTTTATTTTTAGAATTTAGAAGTTTAAAATTTGATTGAACTCACATTAAGAGTATAATTCGCATTTAAATTTTACTTCGTAGTGTTCCTTTTTAGGCTAGAGTATTAATAATTGCAATAAGCTTACTGCGCTATGGACGATACAATGGTTTATTTTATCTTAAAAGGGCAGATATTGGAATGACAATGGATATAATCACCGGTCACTGTCTAATAGGGAAGCATCTCAAAAGACTTGGTTTATCCGCTAACGACTATTGTAGAGCCTGCAAAGATGAAGAAGAGGAGGAAACGACACTTCGACTCCTTTCGACATGTCCAGCCTTGCCGGCAAAAAGGAACACCCATTTGAGGCAATATCTCTTCAACAACCTTAGCGATCTAGCAGGTAAAAATTTGAAGAGCATTTTTCCCTTTGCAAAAAGCTCAAATTGGTTTTAACGAGTGAGATAGAAAAGTTTCTATGTGGTATCACAATGGCCCAAATACGGTCTAAGTGTGCCTTTTTTTAGCAGCTATCTTAACCTAACCTAACCTACTGCGGTATGAATGGTATCACTTGACGATGAAGATTGGTATTTCCAGCACGCTATGTTCCCGCGGCGATAGCGTTATGTGGTTTATCCTGGATGGTTGCTGGGTAAACAACTCGTTATGTTCCCACGGTGATAACGTTCTATAACTTCCAGTCCCTGCTCGGGCGCTAGTTAAGAAATAATAACTGAATTTTGAAAAAAAAAAAATTTTTGAAGGACATATGTTCACTTTATTAAAAGTTATTACTAATATAAAGTACAAACTTAAACTGTAACTTAATTGCTAAATTTAACCTAATTTATAGTCAATAAATGCTTGTTGAGCATTTATTGCTTTTTGGGAATAATAAAATAAAATTTTCTCGGGTGAATATGCAATGAGAGTTTGGAGAATTTCGGCGCTGGTCCAGCCCAGTAGGGTGGGCTACGACAAAAAAATAACGCTCATTCTCTCTTACAAAAACATAATGCATGACTCTTTGGACATCACTCCGGTGGGGTGTCCTAGGTCTCGATTAATCTAACCCAACATAATTTAAAAAAAAATTTACCTTATTTATGCTCTTGTCCCCATTATTTCCTTGTCGTTCACATCCGAGCCTCCTTTCGGTCTCTATTCCTACTAAATTACCACATATTCATGATGTTTTTTTTTATATAAAAATATACAAAAGTATAATGAACAATTGCAAAACATTAAATTAATTTTTTTTCTTATTTCAGTATTTCTTAAAATTTTATTTTATTGTTTAATTTTTTTTTTCTTTTATTTTAGTTCATTTTAATTATATTTACTTACACTCTATGAGTACATAGACATGATATGTACATTTACCCAAACTATTATTTTCTTTTGGTTTGTCTAATTTTAGCATAAATTCTTTTGTTTTTTATTTTAAATTATAAGATGTTTTAATTTAGACTTACTACATTATTTGTACATAATAATATACGTTTTTCTTTCAAATTCATTTCGTTTGCTTTTGCAATTAATTGTCAACTCCAACAATACCTTTTTTTTTGTTTTACTATCATTAATTTATTAATTTTACTTAAATTATTAATTTCTAATATTATTACTATTACACTCCTTTTCGTGTTTGTATGGGGTTTTTTTTAACTTAAATTTTCATATAAAAAATTTTTAATTATAACAATGAAAAAATATGAAATATTGAAATTAAAGTATTGATTACTTGTTTATAATTGTTTTTTGAAAACCGTAAAACCCACTTTTATAAGTTAAGTAATGTAATTTCTTGAATATACCAAAAACAATTTTTATAGCACCTTGAAGGTTTTACACAAAATATAAATGAAAGAAAAAACTTTCATTTATGAGCATGAATATACATGATATACATGCCATCATTAATATTCTTATTTTTTTTTTTAACTTCAAAATGAAATTATTAAATTTTCATATTGAAAAATTTACTTAATCAAATTCTTCGTTGTTAATACAAATACAAATTTTTAGTTTTTACCTATTTTCTTTTACAAAAATTTTTTTTCCTTTTTTTTGTATTTATTTTATTTTAATTTTTTTATTTATTTATTTATATTCAGGTACCGTGGTACATAAATGTGCCAGGTAGCTATAACCCCTATTTCCTGGTAGGAATGTGGGGTGTACGTGATATTATGATATATAAATTGCGATATAAGAATATTTGATTGCCCAAGAAACGAATTGCCGACGTAATGCATGGTCAGTTGGTTTTAATTCTTGCGTCAGCTGGATCTTATAAGCCTTTAAATGGAGATGACGATGCAAAATGTGGAATAATGTGGATGGTTTGATGTTTAATTGCTGCGAACGATGACGAATGGAAGTTTTTGGATCTTCTTCAACACTTCTGCTCACAGCTGCTACATTCTCGATTGAACGGCCACTACGTTGATAAATGTTGCCTCTGTTATCAAGAACAGATCGAGTTTCTAGAAATTTATCAACCATCAGCTTGATGGCACGATTTGTTGGAGCATTTTCTCTACCAAATTTTGTTCGAAATTTCCTAATTACATCTTGAAAACTTTTACCATTTTCAAAAAATGTTGTATTAACAAAAACACGTTGTTCCTTCGTGTAACGTTCCATATTAACTAACCGGAATGTATTTAGAATATACCTAAAGAAACCTCGTATAAAAATTCCAGGTAGAAAAAAAATGGCGCAAAATCAAAATGTACCTCAATTACCTCAATTATAGGGTGTTCAAATACCTCAATTTTGAACACCCTATATTATAATTATAGTACCCAGCCGGGAATCGAACCCGAGACCTCTCATTTCCTTATTAATGAGAAATGGTGCGTCAACCACTGCACCAATGACTGGATTGATTTTAATTTTATATAGTTTTGTTCTTATAATAATTATCAAGTTTTTTTTTTTTAATTTTAGAATTTAATCCCAGTATGTTTTTTTTTTCAAATCTTCTCGTCACGTTAGACTGTGGAACCACTAAATAACCAAACAAAAAAACCTCCCAGGAAATTCCTTATTTCTAAAAAAAAAACCGCATAACCAAACCACATTTTGCACCCCCTCGATCGGTTTACTTTGTTGTATTCTATATAGGACAGCTGTTTTTACCACGAATTAGTTCAAGTCTATAATTGTTACACATGTACACGAACGAATGAAATTACTGCAGCCAGCAAAGCGTATGGCAGAGATATTTATGTTATTCTTGTTTTTTTTCCCCAAAAAATAAACTAGAAAGTAGGGACCTCAGTTTTACGCCTCATCCCGCACACTACTCTGAACGTCATGGCGGAAGATATTCTCCACCATCCTTTGAAGCTTCCGGCTGTCGAAGGAGCTGATAGGTACAGGCTTTAGTCATCATGTGCTGACCGAGAGTTATGAAGTAGGGCGAATGTCCAACCGTTTGGTGGGTAGACGACCGTAAAGCGCAACTAATAGCTCTAAGTTTTTCGTCCCAGGTATTTTGCTTGTCTGTCAAATAGGCTCTTATACCAGCTATTAGAGAGTGCTTCACTCGTTCGGAAGCATTGGGAAGCATATAGTCCTGCTTTAACGTGATTTTACCATAAGGGGTTCAAATAACTTTGAGATAAATTGGCGACCGTTATCGGAAACAAGCTGTTCGGGTACCACAAATATGTGGACGACGTACTCCTCTAAGTAGCTGCATACTAATCGAGAATTCATAGTAACTTTATTTGTTTACACACAGCCTGTTACAAATTTTTTGGCATTTTTTTCGGCAAAAAATTTGCTGCCTCAGACGGTGAAGCGTTTTACCAACTCCATCATAGGCAGCCAGGAGGGGATCATGTGCATTAATTATTAAATCTCCTCGAAATTGCGTCGGAACCCAAAGTTTCCACAAATAGGCCTCCTGGTCGGAATTAGCCTAAGTAAAGTCAGTTTTTTTTTATAGACGAACCCGTCCACAAATTGTACGTCCGGATGGATTTTATTACTTACAAGGCATGTTAAAGCCTCATTATCAAGTGTATGAAATGCGGTGGAGTTAAAGTTTAGCTATGGGGTGGTACATTCTAGTGCGGCTACTTCGTCCGATGAGTTCAGCTTTTTGCTTAAGTAAGCTATAGGTTGTTCATTGCCATCTCTATCAAGTTGGGCAAGGACGCATCCAACCCCATCTTTGCTCGTGGCACATGAAAAAATGAAAGACCGTGAGAAATCCGTGCTTACTAATACCGGTGCGGTCACCAAGGCCTGTTTTGATTTTTGAAATGCAGACTCTCCTTCCAACGTTATCATAAATCTTTCCTTTTGTTTTCTCAGTAGGTCTGTCAAGTGAACTGTGAGATCAGAGTAATTCTCTACGAATCGCCGGTAGTATCCGGTTAGACCAAGAAAGCGTCGTACTCGTCGACTGAGTTTGGAACAAGATAATCTACAATGGCATTTATTTTATCGTGGTTAACTTTTAGGCAGCCTTCGTCGAAAATGAATCCTAGAAATTATACCTTTTTTATGATAAACTTGCTTTGCTAGGTTAGCCACGCGAATACGTTTGCTGATGGTTTTGAGAGTTTCCAGATGCGATTTAAAATTCTCAGAAATAATCAGCTAGTTATCAAGATAATCAGCTAGTTATCAAGATAGACGAATACTTGTCCTTTAAAAAGTGGGGGTATCACTCGATCTATCAAGCCTCTCATAGTCTGAGGGGCATTACACATTCCGAAAGGCGTAACTGTATATTGGTATAATGGTCTCCCAGGGACTGTGAAAGCTATTTTTTCTTTTAAAGCCTCTTCTAGTGGTATCTGCCGAAAGCATATCTCAAATCAAGACTTGATATATACCTGGCACTTGGAAGTGGACTTAATATACCATCGATATGCGTCCTTTATGGTCACTGAATTGATTTGACTTAGTCTAGGAAGTCTAAGCAGAGTCTAACTTTTTCTGGTTTTCTTACTAATACCACTGGTGAACTCCGAGGACTGTTGCTTTCTTCTATGACTCCCAAAGCTAACATACGATCCAGTTCCTTGTACATTAGTTTTTCGATCGCCGACGATACGGGGTAAAGCCGCTGTTTCATCGGAATGCTATTACCCACGTCTACAACGTGTTTTAATAATACCGTTGGGCCCAAACCAATCTTCGAAAAAAACGCAAACTGCCGAATCGTGTCTTCTAACTGCCGTTTTTCCGTTAAGGTAAGATTTTCCCTGTTATCATTTTCCGCTACGTTAGATAGCTCAGATAT
Source organism: Poecilobothrus nobilitatus (assembly GCA_947095535.1). Classification (NCBI taxonomy): domain Eukaryota; kingdom Metazoa; phylum Arthropoda; class Insecta; order Diptera; family Dolichopodidae; genus Poecilobothrus; species Poecilobothrus nobilitatus. The sequence continues at coordinate 219,612,918 of OX352772.1, forward strand.
CTCAGTTATTATATCTAATGCTAGCATGAACGAGCGCAGAAAATCTACGCCAAGATACAGATCTTGTGCTAATCTGGGGACTATCAGCAGATCCATGATTTTCGTTTCCTCTTGCAACTTCACCGCGGTCTTAACTTGACGAGTGACTCTTTGCCCTGCTCCGTTAGCCGTTTTACGTTTGACCATAGTCTTATTTACGTATAAGCTGAACTCTCTAAGTTTTCCGCCTATACAAATTACAGACGCTCCTGAGTCTAGTAGACCTTTTTAATTCCACCAAAAATTTCTACTCCGCGTAAGATCTTACATCCTTGAATATTTGATAATTCTTACATATTTGAATAATAGTAAATAGCATTTGTTTTTGAATCTGCCTACGTTCTCTCCAGAATTTTCTAAGTCGATGATGTGACCTACGCACCCGAGAAGGAAGGACCGTTGTGTCGACGGAAGAAACTTTGAAAATTTTGGCTCTCAAGGGCAAATTTCAGGGGCTGATTTGCCGTTGGGGCGTTTGGGGATGGGTTTCATTTTATTACAATTTTAGAAGCGAGGGGGGGTTCCCTGAACTCTTTACTGTTGGGAGCGAGTACTCGATCCGGGAGTCTCGCTCGGATGCAAGTTTTCCGACCGACAATTGTCGCAACTAGGGCGATAAACATCCTTTTTCCACAGTCCCAGCAGACAATCTTAGGTGCTTCCGTTCAGTCATAAAATCGGTGAAATTCTGCCTGAATTTCAGTACTTTATATTTTTAGCGTTATATTGGGTGCTTGGACGGATTGCGGATACTTCGGGAATTCTTCGACATCCGATGTGAACGATGCCTCTTATTCTCTATTTGACTGAAATTGCAGCTCAGCTATCTGTTTAGGCGGTGTGCGTACCCTACTGATCTGATTGCACTCTCCTGTATCCCGAAATCGTCTCTCGCGGTGCCTACAGAGGCAGCGCAGTTTATAAATACTATAGACTTGGAAAGAAAGTGGGTCTTTCCTGACCTCATCCTTAAGGTTCTCTTCAAGAATGGACGGCAATTCGGCCTCCCCAATTGGGCGGTGGAGTCGATTCGTCAATGCTAGGATAACTCTATAAAACTTTTTTCCTCTCCGGATCTTGGTTTGCGATTGCGGATTGTACTCAAGATATCATGATCTATTAAGTGATCTTGAAAATGCGTACGCATCGCAAAGCACAAATTATGCCAGTTGAATCGTCTTGTGGATTTGTGAAACCGCCTTAACCACTCACTGGCTTTTTCGGCAAATAAGAGATGTGCATTACTACAGAGCATCCCAAAATCTCGATTAAGTGTTTGTTGGGTCAGGGTCTCTATCCGGTATATAAAGGATTCCACGTTCAAACCTTGGTTCATTCCAGAGAATACAACCCTCCAACTTTTAATAATAGACGCCGGGTTGGAATTCTTATTCGAAGCCGGAATTAGTCGGTCCGCGGACAGATCCGAAACTCCAGGTTAGGTGGGGTTAAGCCTGTCATTACCGATTGGGGCCACACCCGGGATGTGTTCCGGAGTTGATACCTACGATTGGTGCGACCGTGTTCAATATCGAGTTGGGGGTTTACCGTATTATAGGTGCCAACAGATTCTCGGAGCTCCCTCATACTAGCTTCTACAGGCTAACCTAACCTAACTTAACCTGTGTTTGGCAAGCAAAGCAGTTTGTATCTGTCGAAGCATTCGTTCAATCAAATTTTGAATTGAAATCATGCATAAGCTGTTTCCGCCAGGGCCAGTATTTTCAAATATTTCATCCAGTGTTTGGAAATCGGAAGAGATCCCCGCTCTCCATTCGTATTGGGAGTCGGATCTGTGTTTTGTATCTCCCTTATCAGGCATAATTAATACTCCCTATTTTATTTGTATAAAACAATTTATATTTTAAAAATAAAATCTTATTTACAACGCAAGTCACTGGGCAAAAATTTTAACCCTTTTTTGTTGCCATATCGATCGAATTAATTAATACTAATTAGTACACTTCAAAAATTCTTTCGAACACAGCGATTGATTCCGGAGAGGTGCCTTCTCTAAATAAAACAACTAATAAACGGAAAAAATGGGAACAAAAATATTCAGGCAGAGTAATCTTACTGCGGGCTGGAATCTATTATTTATGAAATTATTTATGTATAATAAAAAATATTCTGTAAATTAATAAAATACTAGATTTACCTATATTAAATATTATGTAAATAAATTAATGCTAAGTGTAAATTAAATTATATTATAATTATTATTTATAGAAAATAGTAATTTAATAAATAATGCAATAACAAAAGTGTATAATAAAAAAACACAAAATTTAGTGTGAGAAAAAATTAATGTAGTTTGGTGTTACTATTAGTAACTTCCTTAAAATTGTAACCCAAGAGAAATAATGTTAAAATAGTCTTAAAATATTCTTGGGACTTTATTTCTTTTCTTTTTCAATTGATTTACGTTTTAGGTGACAAAATGATAAGTACTTAGGAATATAAAGTATTTATACAAAAAAAAATTTATAACAGCGTTCAAACACGATTCGATAAGATTTTCTGAAACATTTATGTATATATTCTTAAAAATATTTGGCACATATTTTGCTCAGACTATCAACAAAATGGTAATGTCTCACCTATATAAGTTATACTATATAACAACTATAGGATAATAATATTAAACCCAAAGATAATGAATCAATTTAACATAAATCATTCAATATTCAATCCAATAATTTTTGTTCTTTTTTCAATTGAAATTTAAAATTTGCACAATTAGTTATTTTAGTTTTAATAATTATCTTAATAATTTCTGTTTTTAAATTAACCAGACTGAAGTCTCGGTTGTCTAAGTGAATTTATGGAAGATGACATGGTAATATTAGTTTATGCACTCCCTTTATTATGAAGTTTTTTTTCTCAACTATTCATTATGCTGGATTAAATCAATCCATTTCCTACCGTATGGATTCCTTTAAACTACTAAGGTTGTAAATCGGAGTGATCTCCGAACCGTGAAGATTCTAGACGAAATTCTAGATCGGTACCTATTCTCAGAATACTGTAAGAACTTGCGGTTCGATATGTGCATTCTTGCTCATATAGGCGTAGCAGTATGAGACAAATTTCAGGCCACCTTTCCGAAAAAAGGCTTTTACAGTACTTTGAGTCGCTCACTACCATGGAAGAAACTTAAGATCTGAAAGGACGACTAATGGTTGGAATCAGGATGTATTGCCAATATGCTTCGTTACGGTTATAAGGCCAACAGTATCAACATCTGGTCAATTTTTGAAATACCTCCTATAGCTGCATTTACCAAGGATAGCCGTAGGATACTTATCATTGTTTTTTGTAGTTTTTATATCCGTACGATACTTATGTACTATACTTATAATATGTATTATTTTAATTTATTTATTTTTTGTGGTTTTTATACCCTTACGATACTTATCGTTGTTTTTGTGGTTTTTATACCCGTACGATACTTATCGTACGGGCATAAAAACCACAAAAAATAAATAAATCAAAATAATACATATTATATACCTGTATTATAATTTATGTTTCAATAATTTTATATATTAAACGTTTTATAATTATTCATACATATACATATATATATAAAAGGAAAAAAATAATTCAATAAGAAAACAAAGCGAAGATCAGCTGGAAGTTATTTTGTCAAAGAAAAAAAAACCTGTATTTTTAGTTTAAGGTAGAACAAATCCGACCAGAAACTTAGGGCATAGGCATGGATTTGGTTTGTTATTAATATAAGAAATACTGAAATAAGAAAAATTATTAATTTAATGTTTTGTAATTGTTAATTATATTTTTGTATTTTTATACCTTACACCTAAAGTATAAGGTATATTAACTTTGGTATGGTGTTTGTAACCACCAAAAGGAAGCAAGTTAGATATGGACATGTATATATATTTCTAATCAGGATCATCTCCTGAGTCGATTTATCGATGTCCGTCCGTCCGTCCGTTCGCACAATAACTTAAAAACTAACAAAGCTATCTTGATGCAATTTATATAGTAGGTTACTAACTACGAAAGAAAGGCTAAGTTCGAATCTGGACAAAATCGAACCATGGGTTCGGATTCTGGAAGCTTCCGAATGATTCCGGAGCAAACAAGATTATCTCCAAAAACAACAAAAATAGAACCTTTAAATTTTGTACAATGATGTTCCTTTCCGTTCGATTTATGTCTCTGAAAATTAAGAGAATTTGGTCCTTGGGTTTGGATTTTGGAAGCTTCCGAACGAGCACCAGGGCAAATCAGATTATCTCCAAAACCAATAAAGATATAACCTTCAAATTTGACAGAGTGGTGTTCTTTCATGTTTTATTTAAGTCTCTAAAATTTGAGAGGATTTGGTCAGTGGGTTCGGATTTTGGAAGCTTCCGAACGATCCCCAGAGCAAACGAGTATATCTCCACAACTAACATAGATAGAACCTTTATTTTTAGTACAAGAGTGTGCTGTTATGTTTCCTTTTCTATAAAATTGGAAACTGACATTTGAAAGAATTTCAACCATAGATTTGTATATTGGAAGTTTCCGAACGAGCCCCTAAGCAAACGATATTATCTCCAAAACCAACAAAAAGAGGATTTGGTCCATGGGTTTGGATTTTAGAAGCTTCCGAACGAGCACCAGAGCAAATGAGATTATCTCCAAAACCAACTAAGATATAACCTTTAAATTTGGCAGAGTGGTGTTCTTTCATGTTTTATTTAAGTCTCTGAAATTTGAGAGGATTTGGTTCATGGGATCGGATCTTGGAAGCTTGCGAACGATCCTCAGAGGAAACGAGTATATCTCCACAACCAACATAGATAGAACCTTTATTTTTAGTACAAGAGTATGCTGTTATGTTTCCTTTTCTATAAAATTGGAAACTGACATTTGAAAGAATTTGAACCATGGATTCGTATATTGGAAGTTTCCGAACGAGCCCCTGAGGAAACGAGGTTATCTCCAAAACCAACAACAATAGAACCTTTAAATTTTGTACAATGATGTTCCTTCCCGTTCGATTTATGTCTCTGAAATTTAAGAGGATTTGGTCCATGGGTTTGGATTTTGGAAGCTTCCGAACGAGCACCAGAAGAAATGAGAACGAGCACCAGAGCAACTAAGATATAACCTTTAAATTTGGCTGAGTGTTGTTCCTTAATGTTTTATTTAAGTCTCTGAAATTTGAGAGGATTTGGTTCATGGGTTCGGATCTTGGAAGCTTCCGAACGATCGCCAGAACAAACGAGTATATCTCCACAACCAACATAGATAGAACCTTTATTTTTAGTGCAAGAGTGTGCTGTTATGTTTCCTTTTCTATAACATTTGAAACTGACATTTGAAAGAATTTGAACCATGGATTCGCGTATTGGAAGTTTCCGAACGAGCCCCAGAGCCAAAGAGATTATTTCCAAAACCAACAAAGATAGAACCTTTAAATTTTTTCCAATGATGTTCCTTCCCGTTTGATTTATGTCTCTGGAATTTAAGAGGATATGGTCCATGGGTTTGGATTTTGGAAGTTTCCGAACGAGCCCCAGAGCAAATGAGATTATCTCCAGAAACAACAAAGATATAACCTTTAAATTTGGCAGAGTGGTGTTCCTTCATGTTTGGTTTATGTTTCTGAAATTTGTGAGGATTTGGTCCATTAGTTCATATCTTGAAAGCTTCCGGACGAGCCCCAGAGCAAACGAGTATATCTCCACAATCAACAAAGATAGAACTTTTATTTTTAGTACAAAGGTGTTCTGTTATGTTTCCTTTTCTGTAAAATTGGAAACTGACATTTGAAAGAATTTGAACCATGGGTTCGTATTTTGGAAACTTCCGGACGAGCACAAGAGCAACGAGCAAATCTCCAAAACCAACAAAAGTAGAACCTTTAAATTTAGTACAATGTTGTTCTGGCATGTTTTCTTTATGTTCCTGAGATGGATTCGATGAATTGGAGTGGCAATTCGGGTATCTGACACATACCTCCCAAGGATTAACAATCTTCGTAATTAATAAAGATAGAAACTTAAAATTTTTTACAAAACAATCAAGTATATCCCAAGAGGATGCCTCTTTTACGTTCCTGAAATTCGAGTTGAATAAGACAGAAAAGAGAAGAAGTTCAAGCAGCTGCCAAAAAAACTTATGGATTTTTAATTTAATTAGATTTATTCAGGTGTAGGGTATTAACAAGTCGGTTGCATCGACTTACTGTTACATTTACTTGTTTTACGAAAAAAAGCATCATGAATATATGGTAATTTAGTAGGCTCGGATGTGGACGACAAGAATATAATGGAAAAAAGGGCCTAAATAAGTTACATTTTCTTTAAATTATGTCCACCGGAGTGATGTCAAAAAGGCATGCATTATATTTTTGTAAGGGAGAATGAGCGTAATTTTTTTTGTCGTAACCCACCCTACTGGGTTTACACCTGGCATAAACCAGACTTGTCGCCCTCATTTCGCTGAACCAGCTCCGAAATTCTCCAACTACCATTACAAATGGCGACGCCTAATGGTCCGTATTAATTTCATTTCATTCATATTGCTTATCTTCTAATTTTATAAAAATTTTTTTACAAAATATTTTTTTATATTTTTTATTCCCGTACGATAAGTATCGGGTATAATAAAATTACTCCTCCGTTTGTAACACCTCGAAATAAGCGAGCTAGGTATACCTTCAAAGATATGGATCGGATCAGAATCAAATTCTGAGTCGATTAAACCATGTCCGTTTAACAGAATCTTGAAATTAAAACAAAATATTCTGAGAGCCATTTGTAGGTTCCCTATTTTTTTTGGTTGAGTTCCGACCAAAACTTCGGGTAGCTCCCGAACAAATAACTTTTAGATCTCCACAATTTTTTTGACATAGAGCCATGATATTTTAACTGCTGATAGATATCATAAAAATATTAATTTTATGCCTACATTAATATTTCTGTAGCCCCACCCGTTAAGGAGCTACAGGAGCTGCCAAAGTTCGAAAAATCTCTATATTTAAATTGTTATAACACAAGCTGTATAACGTATATCTTCAATCTGATTCCAAACGATAGGTGCCAAAAATGTATATAATAAATATATACTTGTACTATACGGTGCCTTAATTTACCGTTATGCGAAACTGAATTATTGCAAAATCCTTTAACCCTTCTATCTTCCAAACGGTTAAAGTTGGAAACTGAACAGAAGTTGACAGAAGTTAGATCTTTGAAAATAAGTATGAGTCATTTCAGAAATTTTTTTTGTATCACCCCCACATTTAGGAGCTGTAAGGGGTCAAAAACTGAAAATTTCCTATTTTTAAACACCTGTAACTTGAACACCTGTTAAAAATTTTTTGAAGTAATACATAAAAATTAAAGCTTCAACATTATCCTCTTATTTCTGTTAACAACTTTTTTTAATAATATAGGGTTACTTTATAATTGACGAAAGTGTTACTTAATTTTTTCAAATTTTCTAACAAATTTCTTTAACGAATTTTTTGCATTTTGTTTTACTCGATAATTTGAAATTGTTGAGGATATAATGCGTAGTACAAAAAAATGTAAATAAATAAACAACATAACGGTTGCTTGAAGAATTTTTATTTATATGATATTTATATACATAGATACTTATATAATGTCATGTTTATTTACATATCATATATGTCACTGATGAATGAATGATAAGAGTATAGATGTATATTATATAGCACCGTATTTACATACATATATGTATTTTATTGTACTTATAAGAAATTATTCTATGAATGGAAATATTTTTAAAGAAATATTACAATGTATGGCGATGTACTTATAACAATATAAATATACTATGTGCGCGTTAATATAATATAATATTTAAAATTATATTTACTATTTTGTACTAAGTAACATTCACCGCTTAGTATTAAATGGTACTATAGAATATTTGAAAAAGTTTTGGATTGATAATCGTTATGTGGAAGGTTAGAATCTACATTTGAAGAATGTATAAACATATAGTTTAAATACAAGTACAACCCATAGTTCTAAAAATTATAAAATTCACCCAAATTATTTTAAAATACTAAAATATTAAAAAAATAATATTGTAAGCAGAGTGACAGGCTGTGAACATACTAACGGTTCGTACGGGTATCTAAGAGTTGACAAAGGCAACTGTATTCTTTCTCGTTAATTCATACGTTTAGTTTTTTTTTTCCAGCTTAATATTATTTCGGTTTTTATAAAAAAAATTGTTCTTTTATTGTTAAGAGTTTTTTTTCTTTTATTTTAGTTTATTTTAATTATATTTACTTACACTCTATGAGTACATAGCCATAATATGTACATTTACACAAACTATTATTTTTTTGGTTTGTCTATTTTTAGCATCAATTTTTTTTTTTTTTTTATTTTAAATTATAAGATCTTTTAATTTAGACTTACTAAATTATTTGTACATAATAATATACGTTTTTCTTTCAAATTCATTTCGTTTGTTTTTGCAATTAATTGTCAACTACAATAGTACCGTTTATTTTATTTTTGTTTTATTATCATTAATTTATTAATTTTAAGTAAATTATTAATTCCTATTATTATTACTATTACATTTCTTTTTGTGTTTGTCTAGGGTTTTTTTTTTAACTTAAATTTTCATATTGAAAAATTTGCTTAATCTAATTCTTGGTTGTTAAAATAAATACAAATACAATTCCTATCATTCCACTTTTATCACACCCTATATATACCTTGTTCTGAAATTTCATGACCTAGAAAATTAATTTTTGTTTGTTTATATTGAAATGTACTTGGATTTAACTTTACATTTTGTTCTCTTGCTCTGTCTAGTATTACTTTAATGGTTTCATCATGACTCTTTTTGTCTTCTGTTGCTATAGATATAACTTTTTTCGTTTATGTAAAAGGATTTTTCAATAAAATAATATAAGATTATTTAAAAAGCTTTAAAAGAAAGAAATAGGTTTGATCTCATAAGTAATACACAGGACTCTAAAAGAAGGCCTAAAAATAACACTGAAATGAGTGCAATGTTAGGTTCAGCAAATGAATTCAGTTTCAACAATCGCATTACGCGAATGTTACGTATTAGATTTTATATCTAATGCACCAAGAAGAAAACAGTGTATCTTCATAGATGAAAGTGGATTTAATCTACACCTAAGAAGATCGTTTGCAAGATAAAAAAAAGAAAAATATTGGCTCACACTTATGATATCCAATAGCACATACAATTCGGAAAAATTCAACATTTTGTTCAAGGAGGTAGTTGAACTACTGGATGAATGCAGTTATATGGCAATTACATATAGCTTATCATGGATAAGGTAACTATTCATAAAATCCGTATGGTTTCTGATAGTTTGCATGGAAAACCATACAATTTAAAATACTACTCATATTTCCGGATGCTGAATCCAATTGAAAACATGTCTTCAAAAATAAAAATTATAGTAAGAGCAACGCTTGCAGGAATAATAATTCAAATTTGTAGATTGCACTGAAGAGGCTGCAAACCATACAACAAAAGAAGTTTTTGAATGTGATATGTGAACCATATGCTGGAGAATCTAAATATTATATTATCAATTTTATCTTTATTTTTACAGTGTATTAACTATTTAATAATAAAATAAGTAACTTCAATTCTATAATCTATGTATACATAATACATAAATTATTTACATATAAATCGTAGCTGAAGAAAAAAATTCAAAAATTTGTATTGATTTATTTGTATTTAGAAACATTTCAATTCTCCTATTTAAATGACTGGCCTCCTTTAGCCTTTTCAAGATTCACCATCATATGGTTCACATATCCTTCGCAATCTGATCTTTCTATTTGATCTACAGCTTGTTCAATACAATCTACCAAATTAGCGTTGGTTGTTTCCGACAATATTCCTGTTACTATAATTTTTATTTTTAGAAACATGTTTTCAATCGGATTCAGCACCGGGGAATATGGTGATAAAAATTTTAAATGGTATGGTTTTCCTTCAACAATATCTGCAACCATACGGATCTTATGAATGGCTGCATTATCCATGATAAACCATGTACCTGCCATATAACTTCTTTCATCAAGTATTTCAATTAGGTCCTTCAAAAATATAGTAAATTTGCATGCATTTAAAAAATAAATTAAAAAGTATGAGTGAAACATCAAAAATAATTGTTCTGTTATTCGATGAAATGTCTATTAGAAAAGACCCATGCTATAATATAAAAAAAGATTGCATAGATGGTGTGGACGATTTAGATGGTGATAGAAAACAAAAATTTGCAACTGAAGCACATTTCTTCATGATTCGAGGTTTGTATGTTTTGTCTAAAAAAAATTTAAAAGGAGAAACATTAAGACTGTTATTACTTTAATATATTAACGAATTAACAAAAATGGGTTTTAAAATTGTAGCAACTATTTGTGATCAATGCAGTACCAATCGAAATACTTATGAGTTACTTGATGTAAATAAGAAAGATACATTTTTTTATGATTTGAGTGGATATAAAATTTATGCTTTATTTGATATGCCAAATCTTGTAAAATCTATAAGAAATTCTTTTATAAAAACTGATTTTGAAAATTGGAGTAATGAAATTATTAGCTGTGGTATTATCAAGAAAATTGTTGCTCAAGATGAAAATTGTGCATATTAATCCTAATACGTTTTAAAAAATGGCAGTTAAATTAGCATTTCAATTATTTAACCATAGTGCATATGCAGCTATAAAAGCAACAGATAACACTGATCCAAATTTTTTTTTTTTATTTGTAATAAAGTAAATCCAACTGCTGATTTTGTTTTAAAACTTAATTATTATTATTTAATTGATCCTTTAAATTCTTAAAATTTTAATGCTAAAAATACATACAAACAACCCTTAAAAATTAAAAATTCTCCTTTTTTGTTTTTAGAGCATATTTTAAACTATCTTAAAACATTAAAAGCTAAAAGCTCTAAAAAAATTTTTTGCATTGATGGATTAGTTCAAAGTATCACAGCTGTAATTTCACTAAATTAAAATTTTATCAATTATTTATCATAAATAAGTAAATATCCGATAGCCCAGGCAGCTAATGATATAGAATTAATTGTATTTATTTTTACAAAATGTAATTAATAAATATAATAATAATATTATCATTAATATAAATATCATAAATTAAAATAAATTGGCTTTAAATATTTTCATGGCCGTCCGTAGGGGGAAGCAATCGAAGCAGTTGGAATGGTGCAACGTCATAACTAGTTATGATTATTATATTAAAATTATTATTCATAAATTGTAAACAATTTATTATTATTATTATTATATATTGTATGATTTAACAAATTTTATTTATTTATTTATTTATATTAATATTACATACATTAATGTAGTGCAATATTATTGAACCATCGGCTACTAAGGCCATTATAGGTTTTTATACTATTATTAAATTATATACTAATATTATTTATTTTGTTTATATTATATACTATATATTAACATTATATTAGGTTGTGAGGGGATATGTAAAGAAAAAAAACTTACGACCTGTACAGGGATGGAACCCACACTCCTTCGGTTGTTACGCCACACGCCTACCCACTAGGCTACCGAAGCCCCCAAACAAATTTTAAATAAATTATTTAACTTTCAGAAATATTTTATAGTACATCGTCTAATAAATAATTATAAATAAATTTTTTTACTTCAATTTCATCTATAAAATGCCAATTTTATGTGAATGAGATTGAAATCACATAGTTATTGAAATATCACATCTTTGCTTACTTGGACAAAATATTGTTTTAGTTTTTGAAATAAATGGAATAAAATAATATTCAAATTAAATACTCAGGTTTTTGTTTACCATTTGAAATTTATCATTTTTTATTAAAACGAGGAAGAATACAGTTCCCTTTGTCAACTCTTAGATACCCGTACGAACCGTTAGTATGTTCACAACCACTCTGCCTACAATATTATTTTTTTAATATTTTAGTATTTTAAAATAATTTGGGTGAATTTTATAATATCTAGAACTATGGGTTGTACATATATTCAAACTATATGTTTATAGGTACATTCTTCAAAAGCACCTTCCACATAACGATTATCAATCCAAAACTTTTTCAAATATTCTATAGTACCATTTAATACTAAGCGGTAAATGTATATTAAATTTACTTAGTACAAAATAATAAATATAATTTTAAATATTATATTATATTATATTTAAATATTCCATTGACAGAATAATTTCTTATAAGTACAATAAAATACATATATGTATGTAAATACGGCGCTATATAATATACATATATACTCTTATCATTCATTCACTAGTGGCATATACGATATGTAAATAAACATGATATTATACAAGTATGTATATATATCAATATCATATAAATAAAAATTCTTCAAGCAACCGTTATGTTGTTTATTTATTTACATTTTTTTATACTACGCATTTTATCCTCAACAATTTCAAATTATCGAGTAAAACAAAATGGAAAAAATTCGTTTTAAAGAAATTTGTTAGAAAATTTGAAAAAATCAAGTAACACTTTCGTCAATTATAAAGTAACCCTATATTATTAAAAAAAGTTGTTAACAGAAATAAGAGTATAATGTTGAAGCTTTAATTTTTGTGTATTACTTCAAAAAAATTTTAACAGGTGTTCAAGTTACACGTGTTTAAAAATAGGAAATTTTCAGTTTTTGACCCTTTACAGCTCCTAAACGGGGGGTGATACAAAAAAAATTTCTGAAATAACTCATACTTATTTTTAAAGATCTAACTTCTGTAAAAATTTCAAGTTTTCAACTGTAACCGTTTAGAAGATAGAAGGGTTAAAGGATTTTGCAAAATTTGAGTTTCTCATAACAGTAAATTAAGACACCGTATGTCACAAATATATATTTATTGTATATACATTTTTAAAGCTAATAAAAGCAATAATCGTTTGCCGTTTTCAAAATGAAGATGTACCTTATACAACTTGTGCTATAACAATTTAAATATAGAGCTTTTTTGAACCTTTGGGGAGCTGTGCTCCGTAACGGGTGGGGCTACAAAAAAAAGTTATTAAAAATAAAATTAATATTTTTGTGAGATCTCTCAGCAGTTAAAATTTCATAGCTCTATTTCAAAAAAAATGTGGGGATCTAAAAGTTAGGTGTTCGAGAGCTACCCTAAGGCTTGGTCCAAACTCAACAAAAAAAAATAGGGAACCTGCAAATTACTCCCAAAATATTTTGTGTAAATTTCAAGATTCTAGCTTTCTTAGTTTTTGAGTTAGCGTGCTGACGGACGGACGGACGGACGGACATGGCTCAAAAGTCTTAGAATTTTTTTCTGATCCGATCCATAGCTTTGAAGGTATATCTAGCTCGCTTATTTCGAGGTGTTACAAACGGAGGAGTAATTTTATTATACCCGATCCTATCGTACGGGTATAATTAGGAAGAAAGCATTAGAAGAGAGCCTGTGTTTTTTTCTTCATTTTAAAATCAACCATTTATTTAAGTAAAGAAATATACATTATATAGGTGCATTATATATATATATTGCAAAAGACGCTAAGAATTAATTTTGTAAACTTAAATACCAAATAAAATTATTATAATATTATATATAAATTAAATTCCTAATAAAAATTTGTTAAACGATATTATGATTACAACACTTTAAATAAAAACTTAATATTTTAAATTTGAATAAAATCATTTTTATTTTTTTATATTATTTATAAAATATTAATTTATATACATACATATTTTAGAAATTATATAATTAATAAATTTATTAATATGTAACATAACTCCACATTTAATATAAAATACTTACACTTCACCCACATTTAATACAAAATCCACATTTAATACAAAAACATTTTGTTAAACAAAAAACTTGCGTTTAAACGCAAAAACTTTTTATTAAACGAAAAACTTGCATTTAAACGCAAAAATTTCTTATTAAACGAAATCTTGCATTTAAACGCAAAAACTTTTTATTAAACGAAAAACTTGCATTTAAACGCAAAAACTTTTTATTAAACGAAAAAACTATTACTTAAACGAAAAAAGGTATATATCGTCAATATTTATTATAACGTTAGGTATATCACCAAAAACTCTTTCATTTTCCTTTTGAAAGACTTCTAGTGCAATTTTAAGACTGTGCAGTAGCCTCTTGTATCTAAAAAGCCCAAAGGATGTGATAAAGGTACATAGATTTTTTGACTCGTCAACCAGTTTTATTTGAAAAAAACCTTCTCTACAGTTACAAAAACCTTCTCTATTTAATACAGAGAAATACTTTTTGTTTGCAAATTTTTCTTTTATTTGTTGGAATATAGGAATTTCAAAATACTTTTTTCTAAATGCCTTGTTTAAATTTTAGAGTCTAAATAAATTCTAATTTTTTTTTTCGGTTTTTCAACAATGACTATGTTGGAGACCCATTCACTAGATTCTTCAGATGGTTCAATAACGTCAAGTTTGCATAGACTGTTCGGCTTTTAGGAGACTTCTTACTGTCTGTGGTACTCTGTGGAGCGGTATTGCTTTTATTATGGAACTTTCTTTTTGATTACAATATTTTTCAAATTTGTAATGTATGTAATTGTTTGGTATAACGCTTATATCTGGGCCAGTATCTAACTTGAACTTGATTAAATTAGGCTCAACTTTAATTTTTGCATACCAAGATCCGTTATTAACGTTTCCGAGTTCGACTGTATTAATGAAAAATTCATCACTATCGGATTGAGCTACCGTTTCGGTTATTTAATGTAGTTTTTTATTTCTACAGGCAAATAGGTAGAGCATTTTTTACCGACAAATTTTCCGGACAATGTTTTCTTCCATAATAATGGCTTTTATTACAGAATTTACAACTAAAACTATTTTCTTAAATTGTTTTGTTATTATTTTTAGTTACATTAAAATTTCTTTTACTAGTATTATATACGCATCACTTTCTTTTAAAAATTTTAAATTTTTACTTTTGGTACTAACTTCATCAAGTGTTTTTGCTCCATACTGCATTTCACTCATTTGTTTGATAGATGATTCATCTGCTTTACATAAACTGAATATAATATTTTCTAAAGCTGGTATTTTTCAAAAAGACTGTTTGGCAAAGTATTAGAGGATCAAAACTGCAATATGCAACAAAATCGTCTAAACGATTAGTCAATAAAAACATATGGCTGGAAAATAGATCTTAGGCTTTAAAAAAGATTAAAATGTTATGACCGAAATAAATTTGAAACCTGCAAGGACCTTGGGGCTTACTTGCACATCAACTTTGTACAAAAAAATTAGTAATAGAAAAAGCTGTCAATATATTTCCGATGGTATTGAAATCATTTTTCCAAGATCCTGGACTATGAATTGTAAGAAAAAAGTGTCTTATGCATGCACACCGTTAACGACATTGCATGTATAACTTACAAAATAATAATATTGCTGACGATTATACTTTTAAATATTTGTTGGCCAAAGTTTCAGATATGTAGGCAAATGTTTTTGACCACTTTTCGCTTAAAAGGTGATAAAGATAAAAGTAAAGGTAAATAAAGATAACTTAAAAAATCAAGGCAAAAATATTCCACAATTTTTTTAAAATAGAGCCATGAAATTTTAACTACTGATAGATATCATAAAAATATTAATTTTATGCCTACATTAATATTTCTGTAGCCCCACCCGTTAAGGAGCTACAGGAGCTCCCAAAGTTCGAAAAATCTCTATATTTAAATTGTTATAACACAAGCTCTATAACGTATATCTTCAATCTGATTCCAAACGATAGGTGCCAAAAATGTATATAATTATATACACATAGGAGCTGTAAGGGGCATGTATATACATTTAGGAGCTGTAAGGGGTCAAAAACTGAAAACTTGAACACCTGTTAAAAATTTTTTGAAGTAATACATAAAAATTAAAGCTTCAACATTATACTCTTATTTCTGTTAACAACTTTTTTTAATAATATAGGGTTACTTTATAATTGACGAAAGTGTTACTTGATTTTTTCAAATTTTCTAACAAATTTCTTTAACGAATTTTTTGCATTTTGTTTTACTCGATAATTTGAAATTGTTGAGGATATAATGCGTAGTACAAAAAAATGTAAATAAATAAACAACATAACGGTTGCTTGAAGAATTTTTATTTATATGATATTTATATACATAGATACTTATATAATGTCATGTTTATTTACATATCATATATGTCACTGATGAATGAATGATAAGAGTATAGATGTATATTATATAGCACCGTATTTACATACATATATGTATTTTATTGTACTTATAAGAAATTATTCTATGAATGGAAATATTTTTAAAGAAATATTACAATGTATGGCGATGTACTTATAACAATATAAATATACTATATGCGCATTAATATAATATAATATTTAAAATTATATTTACTATTTTGTACTAAGTAAGATTCACCGCTTAGTATTAAATGGTACTATACAATATTTGAAAAAGTTTTGGATTGATAACCGTTATGTGGAAGGTTAGAATCTACTTTTGAAGAATGTATAAACATATAGTTTGAATACAAGTACAACCCATAGTTCTAAAAATTATAAAATTCACCCAAATTATTTTAAAATACTAAAATATTAAAAAAATAATAAGCAGAGTGACAGGCTGTGAACATACTAACGGTTCGTACGGGTATCTAAGAGTTGACAAAGGCAACTGTATTCTTTCTCGTTAATTCATACGTTCAATTTTTTTTTTTTCCAGCTTAATATTATTTCGGTTTTTATAAAAAAAATTTTTCTTTTATTGTTAAGAGTTTTTTTTCTTTTATTTTAGTTTATTTTAATTATATTTACTTACACTCTATGAGTACATAGCCATAATATGTACATTTACACAAACTATTATTTTTTTGGTTTGTCTATTTTTAGCATCAATTTTTTTTTTGTTTTTTTTTTTTATTTTAAATTATAAGATCTTTTAATTTAGACTTACTAAATTATTTGTACATAATAATATACGTTTTTCTTTCAAATTCATTTCGTTTCTTTTTGCAATTAATTGTCTATTACAATAGTACCGTTTATTTTATTTTTGTTTTATTATCATTAATTTATTAATTTTACGTAAATTATTAATTCCTATTATTATTACTATTACATTTCTTTTTGTGTTTGTCTAGGGTTTTTTTTTTTTAACTTAAATTTTCATATTGAAAACTTTGCTTAATCTAATTCTTGGTTGTTAAAACAAATACAAATACAATTCCTATCATTCCACTTTTATCACACCCTATATATACCTTGTTATGAAATTTCATGACCTAGAAAATTAATTTTTGTTTGTTTATATTGAAATGTACTTAAATTTAACTTTACATTTTGTTCTCTTGCTCTGTCTAGTATTACTTTAATGGTTTCATCATGACTCTTTTTGTCTTCTGTTGCTATAGATATAACTTTTTTCGTTTATGTAAAAGGATTTTTCAATAAAATAATATAAGATTATTTAAAAAGCTTTAAAAGAAAGAAATAGGTTTGATCTCATAAGTAATACACAGGACTCTAAAAGAAGACCTAAAAATAACACTGAAATGAGTGCAATGTTAGGTTCAGCAAATGAATTCAGTTTCAACAATCGCATTACGCGAATGTTACGTATTAGATTTTATATCTAATGCACCAAGAAGAAAACAGTGTATCTTCATAGATGAAAGTGGATTTAATCTACACCTAAGAAGATCATTTTCAAGATAAAAAAAAGAAAAAAAATTGGCTCACACTTATAATATCCAATAGCACATACAATTCGGAAAAATTCAACATTTTGTTCAAGGAGGTAGTTGAACTACTGGATGAATGCAGTTATATGGCAATTACATATAGCTTATCATGGATAAGGTAACTATTCATAAAATCCGTATGGTTTCTGATAGTTTGCATGGAAAACCATACAATTTAAAATGCTACTCATATTTCCGGATGCTGAATCCAATTGAAAACATGAAAAGAAAAAATGAAAAAAAACATGAAAAACAAACAGCTTGCAAGAATTATTGTAAAAAACAAACACCAATAAACATTATTTTCTACAAAAAGAAAAATGCACTTTTCAACAAAAAAGAAAACAGAAAGTTTCAACTTAAATTTATTTAAATTTATTGAAGCTATTAACACTAATAATAACATAAGTAAAATCTGGCATGACATTAAAGTTTTAACCTCGACATATACTGCTATAGTTAAAAATACTGTTATCAATGACCCTCAAACAATTTCTACATCGTTTGTACAACATTTTTTCAACAGCTCCAAAACAGACAATTTTTCAATACTTTTTAGAGAGAACAAACAAAGAGCTGTGTCGTTACAAATTGCAAACCTTATCAACATAAAAGCGAAATTTCTAGAATCACAATTTAATAAGCATGAATTTTAAACTTGCTTAAAAACTTTAATTACACAATTATTAAACTCTGCAATAGAATTAACCGGAACCGGAATAATACCACATGTGTTTAAAACAGCTGCTATAATTCCAATATATAAACCGAGCAAACCAATTTATAACATGCCCTGTTATTGACTATTTTCATTACTACCATGCGTAGGCACACTCTTGAAAAATTGTATTCAAAAGATTATTGTGGTTCCTTATACTCATTGAGTTCAAATAAAGTTGAGTTCAAGTCAGATTCGTCTACCATTGATGTTCTTCTCTTTATTAATCATTTAATTTGTAAAAATTTTTCGACAAAAAACAGCATTTCTATTCGGTCAATAGACTTCAAAACAGCTTTTGACAAAATAGTCACCATCTTGATTTTGAATCAAAAAAATTTGAACCGCTACATTTTCGCAGACGAGCTATTTATTATAGACGAGCAGCAAGAAAGAAATCTGCATTAAAATCTCACAAGCTTCACACAGGCTTTAAAGCTTTATTTGCAGATATGATGTTTGTGTCAATGTAATTAAAACACATTATCTGTTATAAAACAGAAAAATAAAATTTAATTGTATTTAAATTTATATTAACTTTTAAAGAACACTGTACGAGTTATATCCTTGTACGAGTACTATGTTCGTACGGGTATAAAAACATTATATGTTGAGTAATTATATTATTTTGTGAATCCTATTTAAAATAAAACTATAAATTTCAAATACAAATCTTATGCATAGATTATTTGTTTTAGTTAAGTTTTTCAATTGACAATTTATGATTTTCTGTAAATAATAATGTTCAAATGATTTTGTTTTGTTTAGGAGTCTACATCAATACTTAACAATGAAAATTCATCGGAATGGTTTTGTCCTTATATTTTTGATTCACTTCTTTGCTGGCCAAGGACTCCTTCTAACACAGTTGCTGAAATACCTTGCTTAAAGGAGTTCAATGGAATTAAATATGATGAATCTCGTAAGTAATTTTTTATTTAATAGAATTAATTAACTAATGTAACTACATAACTAAATAATCATGAAAATCAATTATTTTTTACAATAACTTATTTATTACTCAATAATTAATAAGTTATTGTAAGATTAAAGCAGATTAAAGCAGAATTAAAAATTATTACCAAAGATAAGTTATTCTGAAGAAGTATTAATTTTTTCAATTCGAACTTCGAGCAAATCTAGATTAAGATACAGCTACATAATGTAAATTTTGTTCGTTTTCGAAAGCCAAAAGTTGTTACCCTAGTTTCTGATATGTTTGCAAGGATTTTTTTCATTTCATCGGAACATTTCGTTTTACAACCGCACTACCAATTTAGTGCAATGCAGATTTTTCTTAACAAAACATTAAATTAAATAGAAAAGTACTTAAAAGAAAACTATAAATAAGAATAATGTTAATAACTCTTAAATTATTAAAAATAAATCCTTAAAATTGGACATATATTCGTTAGTGTACTAAACATTATTTATAGAGCCACATATTAAAAAATTTTTATAAATTATAAATTCTTTATTTTTTTATTACCCTATAAACATAAAGATTCCAAACTGAAAAATAATGCTTAAAATAGAAAAATAGTGAAGGCATTCAGTTGCTTGATGAAAGTTTTGAATGACCATATATGCAAAAAATTAACAAATTCTTATTGGATTAATATGTAGTGAGATTACAGAAATATAGTTTAAAACTAAATGAAATTTAAATTTATGCATATGGCAAAAATTATGAAAATAATTAATCAATTCATTAATTAACAATCTGAGATTTCTGTAAATAATAACGTTCAAATAATTATGTTTTGTTTAGGAGTCTACGTCAATGCTTAACAATAAAAATTTATTAAAATGGTTTGCGCTTTGCAACTTTTCAGGGTCTTCAGCAACTGTTATTTATTATTTTTAATTTTTATATAGATCAGGGCCGGAGCTTTCATATGCACATATGGCATAAAATTCAAGGCTCCAGAATTCAGGGCAGAAGTCAAGGGCGAAAAAAAACAATTTTTTTCATTGTAACATTAAAAAAAAATTGTATTAAGAAAAAATTCTAAATGTTCATTAAGAATTCTTTATATAAAATTTTCACCTACATGTAGATATAAACGTAATATTAGTTTTTAACTGAAACTCAAAATTTAATGTAATACCTATTATCTTAAACTGTTAGCATTCAATTATATAGATGGGCATCCCATACATACTTAGTAACATTTTTTAAAACAACAAAACAAATCAAACATTTATCTATTATGCAGTAGCAGTCTTATTCGATTAAAATTTTAAAAATTTAAGCCTAGTTGGCACTATACTAATTATTAGCTGCTAGTTTACCAGCAACATGTATGTGCATATTGCGGTAGTGTTTACATTATACTTTTAATAAGTTTTACTTATTGCTAA
Source organism: Poecilobothrus nobilitatus (assembly GCA_947095535.1). NCBI lineage: Eukaryota > Metazoa > Arthropoda > Insecta > Diptera > Dolichopodidae > Poecilobothrus > Poecilobothrus nobilitatus. The sequence continues at coordinate 219,633,839 of OX352772.1, forward strand.
TCAAGATGGCGCAAAATGAAGTTTTAATGTCGGGATTTGCTATAATCGCGGATATGTTGCAAATAGAAATTGAAAGTTTACAAAATAAAAAAAAAAATACGCGAAGATTATGGGTGCGAAAGCGGATTGCAAACCGAAAAAATCTTGGGTTCAGTAATAATTTTTTGAAGGAAGTAAGAATGGAAGATCCGAACACTTTTCGAAATCACATCCGTATGACGCCTGCTAAATTTAATGAACTTCTTGCACTGGTTGAACCATTTATTTCAAAACAAGACACACTTTTTAGAGAAGCTTTGCCTGCTAAATTAAAGTTTGAATTGGCAGTTTAGCTTTATTTGGCAGTTTTGAACACTCTTACAGAGTTCCCAAAAGTTCTATTTCGAGATTCTTAATTCCTGTACTACAGGGAATATATAAATGCCTGCATAATTACATAAAGGTTGGAAATAATAATTTATTTTTAATTTAAGAAACTCATTATTAAAATATTTTTTACACATTAGGTTCCAAGTACTGAAGCAGAATGGAAACAAATTGCAAATGGTTTTTCAACACGGTGGAATTTTCCAAACTGTTGTGGCTCCATTGACGGAAAACATATTCGCATAAAAAATGCGGCGCACGGCGGTAGTAAATTTTATAATTACAAACGTTTTTATTCCATAGTATTAATGGCTTTAGCAGACAGTGAGTTCTATAAATTCAAATATATAGATATCGGATGGAATGGCAGAATTAATGAATCAACAATTTTTCGAGATAGTAAATTGAAAGAATGTATAGAAAATGGAAGTATAAATTTTCCTAACTGGGGTGCGATTGTTGGAGATGACGCATTTCCTCTTTCTACCTACTTAATGAAACCGTACTCCCATCGACGGTATCTAACAAATGAGGAAATAATTTTTAACTATCGTCTTAGCCGCGCAAGAAGAATCGTAGATAACGCATTTAGTATTCTTTCTTCAAGATTTATAGTTTTTTATATTGTATTGAACTTTGTCCTGAAAGTAGATTTAATTGTTAAAGCAGCATGTCCATTACATAATTCGCTAAGAGAAACCTATTCAATAAATTATATGGCATCTTCTACAACTGATCACGAAGATTTAGAATCTGGAACTATTATTACTGGATCTTGGAGAAATGAAATCCTAAACAGTTTTGAACGAAAAATATCTTTTGGTAGTAACAATTATTCGAAAGCGGCTGATTGTCGAAGAAAATTTTATACAAAATATTTTGTAGAAAAAGGTGCAGTTCCATGGCAATGGAGAAAAATAAATAGAACACGAATAAGATTTAAAAAAATCAATTTTAACATACTAAGAATAAATACAATAAAAACTTAAAAAATACTTTATATATAATAAAATCTAAAAATTAACCAAAACTTAATAAAATAAAAATATTTATTCATAAAATATAAACGTAATAAAAAACAAAAAAAATTTAAAATAAAGTTTAATTGTTTTCATTTAAAATAGATGATAGTTTTTTGCACGTTTCAAAAGGCAATTCTCTAAGCTGTTGCGCAATTAGCGCGCCAAAAAAATAAAACTGATCCTGAGTTTGATTACTAAATTTCAAGTCTTGTAGTTTATTTATCGCTTGTTCTATATGCCTAGGCATTGCAGCTTTAATTTTTTTCCTTGCAATAAACTCAGGCAACGTGACTGAGTCTTCATTTAATGTTTCCTCCATTAAAATTTAAAGAATTTTTTGTATTCTAGATAATAAAATTTTATACACGTTTACTTACTATATTTGAGACAGTTTTTCTACTTTCTTTATTGTCTAAAAAGCTGTCGGCATTATCAAACCAAACCAATTTTGGTTTATAAATTTCGTCTGGTGAAGCGCCAGATTTTAAAGATTTTTTAATTTTCTATTTTTCGATGTTATAGGTATCTCTAATTGATTTAATTTTTTTTTATTTGGTCGAAATTCAACTTAAATTCTTTTTCTAGATATTCGTACCCTTTTTTCTTTCTTGCTTTTCTTTGTAGCTGCCGATCTTATAATTCCAAAGACACTCGCATTCTTTGTATTTTTCTTAAAAGTTAAAGTTTTGGTTTCTCCACTTGTTTGCCATATTTTAAAATATTTCAAAATGTAATATTAATAAATGATGAAATAAAATAACTTTTAGATATTATCCGTTCGAATTTCGATGTTGCTATGTTCCTATATTTGTACAGAGAACAAATAAAAACAAAATATAAGAACAAAAACAAATTAATTTTTAAACGCTATCCGAGCGATGTTGCTTTGTTTTTTTAATTTACGCCTTTGTTAATTTAATTTTATTTAAATTTAAATTTTTTGTTTTAATAATTTTTTTTAATTTATAATTTTAAGCAGGGCTGCAAACCCACAAAAAATTGGGTTCAGGTTCGGGTTTGAACTGGAAAATGTTAGTGGGTTCGGTCCGGGTTCGGGTTCGGTTCAAATTTTTTAATCAACATAACAAGTGCCGCATTATTGATTGCAAATCAAAATCTATTAATTTTACTTATGTATTCTTTTTTGCTTTATTTTATTTGCAACTGTATAGTAGGCATAGAAATTAGAAGTAAAGAAAAAAAATTCTTGAAGAAACATGAAAAAAACAAAACAAATTGTGTTTACTTCTTTCTATTTGGAGTGGAATATGTAAACTATGACTAGCTATACCAAAAGCAATACACATTTGAATATACAAGTAGAATATTATCTCTCTAAATAATTTTTGTAGTTGTATTTACTTACTTACATATATTTTTAGTAGGTATATTACTAGGTACGTACATATTTAAATTGTTAAGCATAATACGTGTGCTTACACAGTACGCAAATATGTGGCTATGTAAGTATTTTACTATTTTGTTTTATATTTTTTTTATTCTCAGTTTAAAATAAAAAAACATTGTTGAATTTGATTGCGAATGAAATGGTGAACCTGAACCAAATGCAATTTTTTACTGGGTTCAGGTTCGGGTTCTGATTCGTCAAAATGCTTGTTCCGGAGCGGTTTTGGGTTCGGGTTCGGGTACGGTTTGCAGCTCTAATTTTAAGTATAGAATTTTTGAAAAAGTAGAACAAGTATCAATTTTTTTTTATTAGCCCATGCAGATAAACACTAGCAGCTAATCGAGTGTTTACATTATGTTTATTACATGCATATACATGTTGTTGGTAACCTAGCAGCTAATAATTAGTATAGTGTCAACTAGGCTTTAATGAGCATTTTTTGTTTTTAACATTTCACATTCCATCCAATTAAATATAAATCGATTTAACAACAATTTACAAAAAAATAAGAATTAACTTTACTTTAGGTACATTGTTGAATCCTTTTTAAACTTTACTGAGAGATACCTTACATCACATGATGCAACGCTATATGGGTCCGACTAAGTTATGGGAACTTACTTAAAAAGGCGTAGTACCTACATTTGTTGACCCACACTAACAAGGTTTAAAAGAAAGCCCTGGAAGTGTTTCTTTTCGAAGACGTATAATGATTAGATATTCAACGGTTTCGGTACAGGGTTTTAAGAAAAAACAGTAAAACAAAGTAGAACTTTTTATTAAATTAAGAAAAATGTATTGATATAACATCATTAGCTTCCCCTTCTGTGTACTCTTTTTAAAATTGTTCTAATAATTTCTTTATCTCGTATAGTTTTTGAGTTGTTAAAACAAATAGGTGAGGTAAACACCCGAAAATATAAGAATTTTATATAAACATACCATTATCCAGTCAATGGTGTATTGGTTAAGACACGGACCTTTCATACGAAAGGTCATATAGATAAATAAAAAAATAATATAGATTTGTCTTATAATATATAATTAGTAAAATATAATTAATTTAAAAATAAGTATATATGTCCTATAAATTATAATTAATAACATATTGTATTAGCAATATAATAAAAAAAATAATAATAAAACCATAATTCTTGTATAAGATAATAGATGGCGTAGAAATAAAAAGAAACGTCTTAGTTTTGTTCAATTAGCTACAGCCGAGTAATCAACGGCTTAGTGAAATTAATCATCCACGAAACTGAAGCTTAGTCAAATATGAATAATAAATGACTTAATGGATGCCTTATACTCCTCATTAAAGTGGTAAGGAAAAAACAAAAACAAATAAAACCTATGAGAAAGTGCATTTTAAAAAAACAATATTTTATATATTTGGATTATATAGATATATAATATATTTGCATATATAAGTTAACAGGGTTAACACACTTCCCAATTAAATAAATACTCATCTCTATACTCTTACTTTATTATATCCTACACCTAAAGTATATGGTATATTAACTTTGGTATGATGTGTGTAACCACCAAAAGGAAGCGAGTTAGATATGGACATGTATATATATTCTGAATCAGGATCACCTCCTGAGTCGATTTAACGATGTCTGTATGTTCGCACGATAACTCAAAAACTAATGAAGCTATCTTGATGAAATTTATATAGTAGGTTACTAATCACGAAAGAAAGGCTAAGTTCCAATTTGGACAAAATCGGTCCATGGGTTCGGATTCTGGAAGCTTCCGAATGATTCCGGAGCAAACAAGATTATCTCCAAAACCAAGAAAGATATAACCTTCAAATTTGACAGAGTGGTGTTTTTTCAAGTTTTATTTAAGTTTCTGAAATTTGAGAGGATTTGGTTCCATGGTTCGGATTTGGGAAGCTTCCGAACCAGCACCAGAGCAAATGAGATTATCTCCAAAACCAACTAAGATATAACCTTTAAATTTGGCAGAGTGGTGTTCTTTCATGTTTTATTTAAGTCTCTGAAATTTGAGAGGATTTGGTTCATGGGTTCGGATCTTGGAAGCTTCCGAACGAGCCCCAGAGCAAACGAGTATATCTCCACAACCAACGAAGATAGAACCTTTATTTTTAGTACAAGAGTGTGCTGTTATGTTTAATTTTCTATAAAATTGGAAACTGACATTTGAAAGAATTTGAACCATGGATTCGTATATTGGAAGCTTCGGAACGAGCCCCAGAGCAAACGAGATTATCTCCAAAACCAACAAAGATAGAACCTTTAAATTTTTTACAATGATATTCCTTCCCGTTTGATTTATGTCTCTGAAATTTAAGAGGATATAGTCCATAGGTTTGGATTTTGAAAGCTTCCGAACGAGCCCCAGAGCAAACGAGATTATCTCCAAAACCAACTAAAATATAACCTTTAAATTTGGCAGAATGGTGTTCTTTCATGTTTGATTTAGGTCTCTGAAATTTGAGAGGATTTGGTCCATGGGTTTGGATTTTGGAAGCTTCCGAACGAGCCCCAGAGCAAATGATATTATCTCCAAAAGCAACAAAGGTATAACCTTTAAATTAGGCAGAATGGTGTTCCTTTATGTTTGATTTATGTTCCTGAAATTTGTGAGGATTTGGTCCATGGGTTCAAATCTTGGAAGCTTCCGGACGAGTCCCAGAGCAAACGAGTATATCTCCACAACCAACAAACATAGAACTTTTATTTTTAGTACAAAGGTGTTCTGTTATGTTTCCTTTTCTGTAAAATTGGAAACTGACATTTAAAAGAATTTGAACAATGGGTTCGTATTTTGGATACTTCCGGACGAGCACAAGAGCAACGAGCATATCTCCAAAACCAATAAAGATAGAAACTTAAAATTTTTTACAAAGGTGTCAAGCATATCCCAAGAGGATGCCTCTTTTACGTTCTTGAAATTCGAGTTGAATAAGACAGAAAAGGGAAGAAGTTCAAGCAGCTGCCAAAAAAACTTATGGATATTTAATTTAATTCGAATTATACAGGTATAGGGTATTAATAAGTCGGGTGCATCGACTTACTCAACATACTTTCCAATTTAATAAATACTTATTTCCATACTCTTACTTTATTTTATTTAACATGCTCACTGTAATCGTTAATTGAACTGTAATATGAAAGATCAAATTTCTCTTTAAGTATTTGTTACAAGTACAATGTATTTATTTAATATTCATAGTTAACTGTAATTCTCATTTTATATCGCATGGTTTTCTGTTTAGAAAACGATAAAATAAGGCATTTTTGTTGTGAGCTCTAAGCTGTAAAGTTTAAGTTCAACGAATAAAGTAATAAATAAAAAATATTTGTTTTAATTATTTTAATGGGCATCAAATGAAAAGAAATAAAGACAAAAAACTCGAAAAGTGAATTTAATATTTAAAGTAATTTTTTCTCAAGTCTCTGTAATTTAATACTGAATAAATAAGAATAAATAAGAATAAGTAAAATAATAAATGAAATAATAATTTTAAAAACACTAATCAAAAACAATACCTAGTATAATTGAACTTAAACTTTACAACCTAGAAATCACAACAAAAGTGCCATATTTTATCATAACACGTGGTACACAGACACAATTAATATAACTATTGAACATAACCTAAATTACTAATATCTAAAGCAGCAATCCATTTAAAAAAAAAGTATTAATATAAATTAAATACTTACCATACATTCAAGCAGTACATCCAAAATAAATTGAAAAGAATTTAAACGTATTATCAAAAATCTGAAAAATCAAAAATAAACAAGTAAGCTTCAATTACTGGAATAAAAAAGAAACACGAATCCCAAATTTTCCAGATTTTTATTTAACCTTATAACAGCAATTTAGTTTTATATTATAATAGTCCAAAAAGCTAAAGTTTTGCAATCAATTTTATTTTCTACTTTTTAGCGGGCGAATTCGGTTTTGATAAAAGCATATTTTAAAAAATATTTTTTTTTACATATTATTTTTTTCATATTATATTACTCAATGGAAGCGACGAATTTTTATTAAATTAATCACGAATACAAGCACGAATTCCAATAATAGCAAATTTTTATATACAATGTCTAAATTTTTTAGCTTAATTTATTTTCCCAAAATGTACTTCCATACACAATTTGTCTGTAACTACTCAAAAAATTTCACACAATTTTCAATTTACATCATATACCTACTGCATACCTACATACATATACATCCATCTTAATATATAAAATAAAATAGCTTTGTAACATAGCTGCCACACAATTTCAAGTGTTTTATAAACACTCCAAGATAACCGGTCATGACTACGCTATTGACACTGCATAAAAGTATTTGCAAAAAGTTCACAGAAACTCATAGCTGACATACAACTTCAAGTGTTTGTTATACCAAAAATTATATTGTGATCATCTAATCATCACAAAACGCTCCAAGCTAACGGGCCATAACTAATCTATTGAATCTGTATATAAGTATTTCTCAAAGGTTCAAAGGAAGTTATAGCTGCCATACAACTTCAAGTGTTTTTTATACCAAAAACTATATTCTGATCCTCTAATCATCACAAAACGCTCCAAGCTAACAGGCTATAACTACTCTATTGATTCTGTATATAAGTATTCTCAAAAGGTTCACAGGAAGTCATAGTTGCCATACAACTTCATAATCATAACAAAAAGCTTCAAGCTACCAGGCCACGACTACCCTATTGATTCTGTATATAAGTATTTTTAAAAGGTTAACAGAAAGTGATAGCTGCCATACAACTTCAAGTGTTTTTTATTCCAAAAACTATTTTCTGATCATCTAACCACCACAATACGCTCCAATCTAACTGGCCATGACAGCCCAATTGATTCTGTATATAAGTATTTTCAAACGGTTCACAAGACGTGATAACGTCTTCAAGTGTTTTATATACCAAAAACTATATTCAGACCATCTAATAACCACAAAACAATCCAAGCTAACCGGCCATGACTACTCTATTGATTCTGTATATAAGTATTTTCAAAAGGTTCACAGGAAGTTATAGTTGCCATACAACTTCATAATCACAACAAAAAGCTCAAAGCTACCCGGCCATGACTACCCTATTGATTCTGCATATGTGTATTTTCAAAAGGTTCACAGAAAGTCAAAGCTGCCATACAACTTCTAGGGTTTTTTATTCCAAAAATTATTTTCTGATCCTCTAATCATCACAAAACGTTGCAATTTAACCAGTGATGACAACTCTATTCATTCTGTATATAAGTATTTTCAAAAGGTTCACAGGAAGTCATAGTGCCATCCAACTTCAAGTGTTTCTTATACTAAAAACTATCTTCTGGTACTCTAATCACAACAAAACGCGCGTTAAAATACAAAATGATGCAACAGCAGAAGAGTTTTCAAAACAATTACTCGAAATTGGTATATATATTTATTGGTATATATATATTGTATCTATATTTTAATTCTACAATAAAATCGGGGACTACTTTTTTAAATCATTTCGGTCCGACTTCTAGCTCGCAAGATACGGGGGCTTCTTGCAACTTATAACTATGTATGTATTACAATGCTAGCTCAATATATAAAACAAAACAAAATTTTAAATTTGTAAAATATACTAAACAAAAACAACATTCACTAAAATACTAATTTATTTTTAATTATACATACCTGCTTACCACTCTATCCATTCTTATCACCCACATTATTCAAGCTCAGATAATGAAAAAATTCATCACGTCGTCTAGTTAAATCTAGTTAAATTTATAATTCTTCAAGACGCGGGAAAAAAATTTGTAATGTTGGTAGTACTTCGCCTGTCAAAAAGATTTTTATTTTAAATTTGAATGTTTTGTTTGTTCTCAGAAGTAAGCAAATGAAAAAGTAAAGATTTATTTTTTAATTTTAGTAGTTGTGTTTTATTTGAAAATAAAAAAGTAATTCAAAATGAATTCATTTTTACCATATGAATTTGATTCTAATTCTGATGAAGAAGATACACCAGATATGAATATGAGAAGATACATTAGAGTAGTTATACTATGAGAGTTCTGTGACACTTTTAGCATTTACTGTCGGTAAAATATAAAATGTTCATATATGAGAAGAAAAGAAAATGCCGTCAAATAAAACAAAAAAAAACTAGAATTACAAAACATAATAAAAAAAAAAACAAAAAAACTAGAATTGCAAAACATAATAAAAAATCAACAAAAAAAACTAGAATTAGAAAAATGTACCTATAAAATTTTAAAATTGTAAAATAAAAATTCTTATCATTGAAAGGAAAAAATATAATTTTATTGTTGTTGTTTTTAAGATATTGGTCGTGGGTCAGCGGTTCAGTGGGCGGTGTTTTTTTTTTTCTTGTTGTTGTATTTAACATATTTATAAAAAATTGTTATCATGAAAAACAATATTTTTTTATTGTTGTTGTTTTTAAGATGTTGGTCGTGGGTACAAAACAAAATAAAAAAAAATGAATCATGAAAAAAGTAAAACCTAAATTTTTTATGTATGATAAAAAAACATAAGAAAAAAAATTTTAAATAAAATTGTAAATGAAAATTTTCAAACCGAAAATTACGTCAGGGATTCCTTTTATTAATATAAAAAGAAAAAAAATTTCCAATACACTTGTAATTCAAACTCAGAACTTTCAAATTGCTTAATTTAAAAAGTAAGTCTTTAAGTTCGGTCAAACTTAGAAAATGAATAATTTGAAATTGAACAATTTGCTGGCAAGTGCTAATACAAATAGTGAAAAATTTAAAATTATCAATGCTATCGCTATTTTGAAAGATTATAAAAGCCAAATTAAACAAATAACATTGCAAAAAAAAAAAGAAAAAAATTTAAAAAAAAATTAAATGTGAAATTATAAATAGTATATTTAAAAATAGGATACAGACTCTTGTTATAATTAATTTGTTGACAGAAGATCCATTCGACTTTTTAACTTTATGTGGAAAAATCTTTAACCGTAAAATTAAAAAGATTTTAGACAATGAACCTTTCCTTAAAGTTAATGCTACATTTTGTTAAAATTTTGTTAAAACGTCAAAAGATAACATAATTGAAGATTATAAATATATGATTACAAAAAATAATGTAATATCAAGAGATATAAATTTAAAAGAATGGTATCAAAACAACATAAAAGAAATAATATTAAAAGATTTAGAAGAATTCCAAGAAAAAGATATAAAGAGATACAAATTTAAAAGAATGGTATCAAAACAACGTAAAAGAAATAATATTAAAAGATTTAGAAGAATTCCAAGAAAAAGATTTAGGTTGGGCCTTAAAAGAAATCATAAATATCATTCATTCTGTTAAATGTGAATTTTTATAGACCTTAACGCGGTTCAACACACATTAGTTTACCAAAATTAATTCAAAATAAAAAGGCTTGCATAAATATCGAAAATAATGATAACTGCTGTTTTGCTTAGGCTATAGTTTCAGCTATACATCCGTTATAAATCATTCTGCTTTAAATCCAAGTAGTTACGCACAAGTAGCTACCCTCATTATTCTTCTGTCTTAAAACTAGATGGGATTAAATTGCCAGTAAGCAGACTAGATATAACAAAATTCGAAAAAATTAATAAAATAAGTGTGAATTTATATGAGCTTATCAAAATAAAAAAGGAATTTAAAATTCTACCAACAAGATTGACTCAAAATAAAGAGAACAACATGTTAACTTATTAGTTATTTAGAATCGATACGAAAAGAATGAAATTAATAATGATGATAATAATGACGGTGATGATGATGATGATGATGATGTACCAATTTTTTATCATTATGTTTGGATAAAAAATCTTTCCAGACTTTTAGTTAAACAAGGATCAAAACATAATGGAAAACAATTTATTTGTGACCGCTGTTTACATTTTTTCTACAATGATATTAGTTTACAAAACCATTTAGAAAATTGTAAAAATTTGAATGAATATAAAGTAAGCTTTCCAAAAGAAAAATAGTAAAATTTAAAAACTTAAAAAAAAAAGAACGGATCCCATTTATCATTTATGCAGATTTTGAATGCATACTGAAACCGGTGTCCAAAATATATAGCACATAGTGTTGGCTATTATTTTAAAACTTCATATAATAATTCATTAGCATTTTATAAAGCTTATCGTGGCATGGATTGTGCAAAGTGGTTCGCACAATAATTAGAACAAATTTCCCATGATATTGAATGTATTTTCCATAATTCGAAGCCGATTGAGAAACTAACACAAGGACAAATTGAAAAATTCTGTTCCTCTAATACTTGTCATATATGTGAAGAAATATTCAATGAAACAGACATTAAAGTAAAAGATCACTGTCATTTAACTGGTAATTATAGAGGAGCTGCACATCAAGCATGCAACTTAAATTATAAAAATTCATATATAGTTCCAATCGTGTTTCGAAATTTAACAAAATATGATGCACACTTACTTATAACAGATGTATGCAATAGTATTGCTGGACAAATTAAAATAATACCAAACAACACCGAAAATTATATTTCCATTATTATACCCTACACTTAAAGTATAGGGTACATTAACTTTGGTATGGTGTTTGTAACCACCAAAAGGAAGCGAGTTAGATATGGACATGTATATATATTCTGAATCAAGATCACCTCCTGAGTCGATTTAACGATGTCCGTCCGTCCGATCGCACGATAACTCAAAAACTAATAAAGCTATCTTGATGAAATTTATAAAGTAGGTTACTAATTACGAAAGGAAGGCTAATTTCGAATCTGGACAAAATCGGTTTATGGGTTCGGATTCTGGAAACTTCCGAATGATTCCGGAGCAAACGAGATTATCTCCAAAACCAACAAAGATAGAACCTTTAAATTTTGTACAATGATGTTCCTTCCCGTTCGATTTATGTCTCTGAAATCTAAGAGGATTTGCTCCATGGGTTTGGATTTTGGAAGCTTCCGAACAAGCCCCAGAGCAAACGAGATTATCTCCAAAATCAAAAAAGATAGAACCTTTAAATTTTGTAGAATGATGTTCCTTCCCGTTCGATTTATGTCTCTGAAATTTAAGAGGTTTTGGTCTATGGGTTTGGAATTTGCAAGCTTCCGAACGAGCACCAGAGCAAATGAGATTATCTCCAAAACCAATAAAGATATAACCTTTAAATTTGGCAGAGTGGTATTTAAGTCTCTGAAATTTGAGAGGATTTGGTTCATGGGTTCGGATCTTGGAAGCTTCCGAACGAGCTCTAGAGCAAACGAGTATATCTCCACACCCAACAAAGGTAGAACCTTTATTTTTAGTACAAGAGTGTGCTGTTATGTTTCCTTTTCTATAAAATTGGAAACTGACATTTGAAAGAATTTGAACCATGGATTCGTATATTGGAAGCTTCCGAACGAGCCCCAGAGCAAACAAGATTATCTCCAAAACCAACAAAGATAGAACCTTTAAATTTTGTACAATGATGTTCCTTCCCGTTCGATATATGTCTCTGAAATATAAGAGGATTTGGTCCATGGGTTTGGATTTTGGAAGCTTCCGAACGAGCACCCGAGCAAATGAGATTAGCTGCAAAACCAACTAAGATATATCCTATAAATTTGACAGAGTGGCGTTCTTTCATGTTTTATTTAAGTCTGTGAAATTTGAGAGGATTTGGTTCATGGATCTTGGAAGCTTCCTATCGAGCCCCAGAGCAAACGAGTATATCTCCACAACCAACAAAGATATAACCTTTATTTTTAGTACAAGAGTGTGCTGTTATGTTTCTTTTCTATAAAATTGGAAACTGACATTTGAAAGAATTTGAACCATGGATTCGTATTTTTAAAGCTTCCAAACGAGCCCCAGAGCCAATGAGATTATCTCCAAAACCAACAAAGATAGAACCTTTAAATTTTTTACAATGATGTTCTTTCCAGTTTTATTTATGTCTCTGAAATTTAAGAGGGTATGGTCCATGGGTTTGGATTTTGGAAGCTTCCGAACGACCTTCAGAGCAAACGAGTATATCTCCACAACCAACAAAGATAGAACTTTTATTTTTAGTTCAAAGGTGTTCTGTTATGTTTCCTTTTCTGTAAAATTGGAAACTGACATTTAAAAGAATTTGAATCATGGGTTCGTATTTTGGAAACTTCCGAACGAGCACAAGATCAACGAGCATATCTCCAAAACCAACAAAAGTAGAACCTTTAAATTTAGTACAATGGTGTTCTGGCATGTTTTCTTTATGTTCCTGAGATGGATTCGATGAATTGGAGTGGCAATTCGGGTACCAGACACACATCTCCCAGGGACTAACAATTTTCGAAATTAATAAAGATAGAAACTTAAAATTTTTTACAAAGGTTTCTAGCATATCCCAAGAGGATGCTTCTTTTACGTTCCTGAAATTCGAGTTGAATAAGACAGAAAACGGAAGAAGTTCAAGCAGCTGCCAAAAAAACTTATGGATTTTTAATTTAATTCGAATTATTCAGGTGTAGGGTATTAATAAGTCGGTTGCATCGACTTACCGTTACATTTACTTGTTAAATATATAAGAAAGAGTAAAATTATATTAAAATTTATTGATTCTTTCCGTTTTATGGCATCATAGTTAGATTATGTTCTAATTCATTCACAATTTTTATATACATATAAGTGATGATAAATTACACTTGTTAGAGAGGAATGGTGTATTTCCATATGAATACATAAAAGATTGGATATATTTTGATGAAATTCAACTACCTTCAAAAGAGCAATTTTATAGTTCTTTAAATAAAAGTCATATAAGTTGTGAAGACTATGAACATGCTAAAAATGTTTGGGAAAAATTTCAAATGAAGAATCTGGGTGAATATATCGATATTTATATGAAAGTTGATATACTTCTGCTTGCAGATGTTTTCGAGAATTTTCGAGAAGGTTGCATAAAAAATTATGGATTAGATACAGCCCATTATTTCACTGTGCCAGGTTTAGCATGGGATGCCATGTTAAAATATACTAACATAGAAATGGATTTAATAAATTATGTTGATATATTACTATTTATTGAAAAAGGTATTAGAGGTGGACTTACTCAAAGTTCTAAAAGATATGCTAAAGCTTACAATAAATATCTTCCTGATTATGATGAAAAACAAGATTCAACATATCTGATGTACTATGACATTAAAGCAATGTATTCGTGGGCTGTGACCCAATTTTTACCTTACAAAAATCTTCAATGGGTTGAAAACATTGAGAATTTAGATTTTCATATTCCGGATGACTCTGAATTTGGATATATTGGAAGTAGATCTAGAATATCCAATAAGCATTCATGATAAACAAATAGATTTACCAATGGCACCAGAAAAATATGCTCCACTAGGAACAAAAGAAACAAAAATGTTAGCAACATTATTTGATAAAAAGAATTATGTTATTTACTACAAAAATTTAAAACAGTGTTCAAATAAAGGTTTAAATTTAATAAAAATTCATCGTGCTATAATATTTCAACAGAGTGATTGAATGAAACCATTTATTGAATTAAATGCAACTCTAAGAAAAAATGCAAATAATGAATTCGAAAAAAATTTATTTAAATTAGTGTGTAACGCGGTGTTTAGAAAGACGATGGAAAATGTTCGCCTGCGAAGAGATATAAAACTTATTACATCTTGGCATGGGCGTTATGGAGCTGAATCTTTGATTGCTAAACCAAATTTTCATTCACGCAAAATTTTTAATGAAAGTTTATTAGCAATTGAATTATTGAAAACGGAAGTAATCTTCGACAAACCAATTTATATATGAATGGCAATACTTGATATTTCTAAAATAAAATTATATGAATTTCATTATAATTTTACTCAGAAAAATATAACAACAATTTGTTATGCTATACTGATATAGATTCTCTGATATATGAAATAAAAACAGATGATATTTACAAAGATATTATACAAGATATTGATCGCTTTGATACATCTGAATATCCTAAAAATAATTTATACGGTATACTTCAAGTAAATAAAAAAATTCCAGGGTTGATGAAGAATGAAAATAATGGTAGACTAATGGATAAATTTGTTGGGGTTCGTGCTAAAATGTATGCTGTTCAAGTTTTAGGAGAAGACTTTAAATCTGAAATAACTAAAACAGCAAAGGGAATTAAAAATAGTGTGTTAAAAAATTAAATCACATTTGAAGACTATAAAACTTGTTTAGATGAAAATATTGAGTATATGCACGAGCAGCACACTAATTGATCTGAAAAACATAAGCTTTTCTCTTGTTCACAGAAAAAAATATCATCAAGTCTATTTGATAACAAAAGATATTTAGTACCAGACAGCTATAACACACTACCTTGGGGGCATTATAAAATCTAAAATCTAAAAAATTGTAATAAAATAATAAAAAAAATAGATATGTATAATCCAAAAACAAAAAAAAAATTTATAATAATAATAAAAAAAATTGAATTTTGTATTTAATTTTTATTTTTTCAAAATATGAAATTACCCAAATAATACTAACAAATATAATTATGTTTTATTCACATTATTTCAAAAAGCTTTTTTTCTGACATTATTTTAGAAATATTAATTACACCACAGCCCATACAGTATGGACCATAATTTTCTATAAAATCAATTGCATCGTCTCTGCAATCAAATGGTACTAAACAGTTGAAAGCAATGAATAATGATTTTATATCCCTTCTATTTCTTCTCTGTGATTCATTTAGGCAACCGGAGCAGTATACCATCTCTTTTCTGTTCTTGAAACACGCCATATCAAATACATCATCATTATTATATAGCATGTTTTCAGACAAATCGAAGTACTTATACAATAAGTAATAACAGCTTCCCGTTCCACAAGCTTCTTTTACCATAAAATTGTTGGGGAAACGGTCAACTTGATATCCCATTCGTTGAATTTCTGGATAAATAAACGACATATTGATACTATTTTGAAATAACTGTTAAAATATTTTAGAGGTCTTACATATTTATACCCAAAATTTTTTAATATTTTTTTATTAATATTATTGTAATAAATCGCTACTTAAAACATAATTCTTACTCGATATCACAATATTAACATATTGAGTCTATGATAAATCGTTTGAAAAGAAATGTTTGTGGTTAAACTAATTTGTTATCAATTTTA
Organism: Poecilobothrus nobilitatus; assembly: GCA_947095535.1. NCBI lineage: Eukaryota > Metazoa > Arthropoda > Insecta > Diptera > Dolichopodidae > Poecilobothrus > Poecilobothrus nobilitatus. The sequence continues at coordinate 219,649,804 of OX352772.1, forward strand.
AATTCATTTATCTTATATTCAAATTTCTTTATTAATAAATGCTGAATTTTTTTTTCTTTTGAATCGAAAAGTATTGGAATTTATTCGCATGTTAAGACGTGTACAGTAGTACCTAAGAACTTTTAGGGTACTATAAAACCGCAATCATCCTGCTAAAAAAAAAATTTTTTTTGAAATATGTTTTATCCAAATTAAAACAAGTAAATGTAACAGTAAGTCGATGCATCCGACTTATTAATACCCTACACCTGAATAATTCGAATTAAATTAAAAATCCATAAGTTTTTTTGGCTGCTGCTTGAACTTCTTTCCTTTTCTGTCTTATTCAACTCGAATTTCAGGAACGTAAAAGAGGCATCCTCTTGGGATATGCTTGACACCTTTGTAAAAAATTTTAAGTTTCTATCTTTATTAATTTCGAAGATTGTTAGTCCTTGGGAGGTGTGTGTCAGGTACCCGAATTGCCACTCCAATTCATCGAATACATCTCAGAAACATAAAGAAAACATGCCAGAACACCATTGTACTAAATTTAAAGGTTCTACTTTTGTTGGTTTTGGAGATATGCTCGTTGCTCTTGTGCTTGTCCGGAAGTATCCAAAATACGAACCCGTGGTTCAAATTCTTTGAAATTTCAGTTTCCAATTTTACAGAAAAGGAAACATAACAGAACACCTTTGTACTAAAAATAAGAGTTCTATCTTTGTTGGTTTTGGAGATAATATTATTTGCTCTGAGGCTCGTTCGGAAGCTTCCCAAATCGGAACCCAAGAACCAAATCCTCTCAAATTTCAGAGACCTAAATCAAACATGAAAGAACACCATTCTGCCAAATTTAAAGGTTATATCTTAGTTGGTTTTGGAGATAATCTCATTTGCTCTGGTGTTCGTTTGGAAGCTTCGAAAATCCAAACCCATGGACCAAATCCTCTTAAATTTCAGAGACATAAATCAAACATGAAAGAACACCATTCTGCCAAATTTAAAGGTTATATCTTAGTTGGTTTTGGAGATAATCTCATTTGCTCTGGTGCTCGTTCGGAAGCTTCCCAAATCCGAACCATGGAACCAAATCCGCTCAAATTTCAGAAACCTAAATCAAATATGAAAGAACACCATTCTGCCACATTTAAAGGTTATATCTTAGTTGGTTTTGGAGATAATCTCATTTGCTCTGGTGCTCGTTTGGAAACTTTCAAAATCCAAACCCAAGAACCAAATCCTCTCAAATTTCAGAGACCTAAATCAAACATGAAAGAACACCATTCTGCCAAATTTAAAGGTTATATCTTAGTTGGTTTTGGAGATAATCTCGTTTGCTCTGGGGCTCGTACGGAAGCTTCCAAATCCAAACCAAAGAACCAAATGCTCTCAAATTTCATAGACCTAAATCAAACATGAAAGAACACCATTCTGCTAAATTTAAAGGTTATATCTTTGTTGTTTTTGGAGATAGCCTCATATGCTCTGGGGCTCGTTCGGAAGCTTCCAAAATCCAAACCTATGGACTATATCCTCTTAAATTTCAGAGTCAAAAATCAAACGGGAAGGAACATAATTGTAAAAAATTTTAAGGCTATATCTTAGTTGGTTTTGGAGATAATCTCATTTGCTCTGGTGCTCGTTCGGAAGCTTCCAAAATCCAAACCCATGGACCAAATCCTCTTAAATTTCAGAGACATAAATCGAATGGGAAGGAGCATCATTGTACAAAATTTAAAGGTTCTATCTTTCTTGGTTTTGGAAATAATCTCGTTTGCTCCGAACCCATGGACTGATTTTGTCCAAATTCGAACTTAGCCTTCCTTTCGTGATTAGTAACCTACTATATAAATTTCATCAAGATACCTTCATTATTTTTTGAGTTATCGTGCGAACGGACGGACGGACGGACATCGTTAAATCGACTCAGAAGGTGATTCTGATTCAGAATATATATACATGTCCATATCTAACTCGCTTCCTTTTGGTGGTTACAAACACCATACCAAAGTTAATGTACCCTGTACTTTAGGTGTAGGTTATAAAAATATTTAGAAAATAAAATTCTAATTTTCAATAATTTGGTATAAATTCACGGTAAATCGGTCATTTATTTACTTAAAGTTTTACATAGAAGCAGCAGCAAAACAATGTCTAAATCAGCAGTAGCAAAACGAAAACTTAACTTGGAATATATTAATTCAAAGTTATTCAAAAAAAATGAAGACGATGTAGAGGATTTGGAAATGCTCTATCAAAGAACAGGAAGAAGAAGGCGATATCAACCTTTTGCAGTTCACAGAAGGTTTAAATAAATTAATAGAAAGAAAAAATATATTCATAATAGAACGAATTCTATTTTTTTGTTTTCAGCTTTTTCAGCTTTTTCAGATATAAAAATAATGTATTGAAATTTATTTTTTTATTAAATAAAAAAAATTTAAAGTAAAAATATACACAAAAATTCTTATTATTTATAAAAATTTTTTTTATATTTTTTTTTTTTTTTCAGCTTTTTCAAATATAAAAAGTCTTAATTTTTATTTATTTTTTTTTCGTACATTTTCAGCTATAAAAAAGTTTTAATCTCTATGTACAATTTTTATTTTCTGTTTTAGCCTTTTTCAGGCTATAAAAAGTCTTAATCTTTATCTCCAATTTTTAAATTTTTTTTTTTTTTTTTCAGCTGTAAATGGTAAAATGAGGGAAAAACAAAATTTAACTAGAATATAATAGGTTTTCGAGTAAAAACTTATAATGAGCGATAATGAAATATACGGGTACTCTGAAAACTAACCAAAAAAAAAATTTAATTATTTTACCATAGATATTTTTTACTAAATATAGAAGAAAATTAAAAATTATAATAATAATAAAAATTTATAAATTTTGTTTTATATTATAAATTTTTATTTATTTAATTTATTTTTTTATTTTTTAAGTTGTTTTTTTTACTACTGACTAAAATTTTTTTTGTTATATTGACTTCTAATTTCTTCCCCTTATTTTCTTGTAGATTCCGATGAAGTGCTTACTAATTTTTTATAACCTTTTGAAGATTGTTTATTATTCAAGACGTTTGTAAGCCATGATGATTTTTAGTGAGCCATATATTTGTATATTTTGTTTTTGTATATAAATAATGATAACCATAAGGTGATCTTATTATAAAATGTTGAATTTCATCATTTGATGAAAGAATAGCAATTTCTATTAAAATGAATTTATTATTATTATCTCGAAAACCTTGTATTTCAATTATTATATATTCCATTTTTATATTTCAGAAGAATCAAATTGATTAAATTTAATATATTTATAAAGTTTGTAAATAAAAAAGCTTATACAGTGTAATGCAATCATAAAAAAAAATATCTCCCAGCAATAAATGAAGGAATTTAAAAAATACAGCAAGATTCCAAGTTTTTTAATGTTTCCTTTCTTTTTGTAGATCATTTATTTTTATTTAGAAATTTAAATAATTTAATTTACTTCACCTGTTAACGATTTCAATTTTTATATCAACTGGACCCATCTTAGTATCTTCATTTTGGTAACTGGTGTCAATTATAAAAATTGGAGATGAATTTTTAAAATTCTCCCATGAAACTAAAGGTTCTGATGTTTGATAATTGTAGTAAGCACTTCGAATATTCGAGTATGCTTCATATGCTAAATCATAACGATTTTTTGAAAACTCTAAATTCTTATCTTCATAAGGATATACTTGAGAATTTAAATATACTTTTAAATTAGAAACATCACAATGATTAAATTTTGAAGGGTCTTTTGAAAGATTTTCTTCGATATTTTGTTGATCAGTTTGTAAAGCGAAAATAATAAAACGAGATTTTTCTAATTGTGAAGATGATTTAACATTCCAAATGAAGTGATTTGCTGGCGGTAATGATGGATTCTCGTTTAAGTCCCAACTTCTAAAACCCATTTTCATAACAGAACCATTACCAATACTTTTATATAATTTGTTTTTTAGTTCATCCATCAAATTAACATGTTGAACTCTCCAGTCTAGTTTTGTAATAGTAATATCAGGCTTCTCAGTAGCACTGGAACATATTAATGAATTGTTGTTGCTTCCAGCGCGTGTTAATATCAATTCATGTTCTGCATTAGGAATATAGTTTTTAAAATCTTTCGCGAATCCTAATAATCTCTTTGTTTAGGATTGTATTATTATTAGGATTGAAGTTATACCAACCTTATTATTATGATCAATTTCCTTACCATTAAGCGTATAAGCAATTCTCTCAAATAGAAATGGTGCAGCATTATTAACTAGTTTAGTATTTTTAAGAGTCGTTTTATCGTGATTTGATAGATATCCTTCTATATAAATAAAACTTGTTGAAGGTAATATATTTAAATTCTGATTTTGTATTATTATTCTTATATTACTATTGGTGTTTGTATTGGTTATGTTGAATGGATAATATGTATGCCAGTGAGCACTAATTATAGTTTCATCAAAAACAGGATCACCGAAAGGGTTCATTTTAATTGGTATCCAAGTAATTTAAGATATTGCTGATTTTCGAAAGTTAAATTTTTGTTTGATTTGTAGGGCTGCCTTCTTCTGACTTTAATTCTCTGACTTTTCCTGACTTTAATACATTGAAATGTGAAGATTGACACTGAGAATATATATAAGAATCTTGATTTTGATTAAACACTAACATTTTAAACTTTTAAATGCAATCTAATTGTTATTGTTTCTCCTCGAAAATTAATTAAATTTCCGTTCTGATCGAGTAATTTAATAGTGACAAATCTTATCTGATCAACAGTTACTGGTAGATAAATTACACTTCTAGGAACTTCAATTATTTTATAGCCAGGACTGACATTAATAGAAAATTCATGTAAAATGCATGCTTCCTCTGCATTTATATATGTTCCGGAGATAATATTACATTCTATTCTTACTATATTTACTTTGTTAATATCAACAAAAATATCTGAAGTATGCCATTTATTAGCTGATAATTTCTTTTTGCTGAAGCCTAATAATCCTCCAAAAGCATCTTCTCTTACAAAATCAATTTCTTTATCAGCAAAAATTTCACACTTTAATGTATTATTATTTGCTCTTAAAATTAATTTTTTCATATCTGTTGTAGTTATATTTAACGTTCTTCTGAGAAATGTTTCAATATCTTCAATTTCATATGAACCTGTTGGAATTATAATAGATTTATCACCAATTATAAATCTATTATTCTCCTCATCTATATTCGGTATTGAATTATATGTTCGGAAATCTGCTAAACCACACGTATACTCTTTCACCTTTAGGTCAATAGGAGGAAAATAATTAGTTGACAATATAGAAGAGTTTCCGTTTAAAGTTAATGTTATTGGTATATCTTTAATTGAAATAATGAGGTATTTCAGAAATGCATTCTGCTTTTATAGATTTTCAAGATTGATTCATCACAATAAACATATGCATATGTATATATATGTTTCAATTCAATTCAATTTTTCTTTAAATTTCTTTTGGAATAAATTCTAACTATTCTTTATCAGTACTTTTTGTTTCTTTTAACCTTGAATTTGAATAAAATTATTAATGTAGATTAGTTTTTTAATTAAGTTAAACTAATAATAATGAAAATTTTTTTTTTTTTTGTTTTATTCATGTTTTATTTACTGATAATTTTTTTTTTGTTAACAATATGAAATAAAAATTCTAAACATGACCGTAATTATATGAATTTACGAGCGATATGAAAATAACGAGCACTTTTAGCATCATTTATAGCTTTTGCTATAACTGCAGCACCGCTAGAAAGTTTGTCAGCTGTTACAAACCAGAAAATATTGGGATTAAAAGTAAATCTCCTCCAATTTTTGGTACCGGAATTATTCGAGGGATATCAATTTTTTTTTCTGACCCTTAGAAAACTTTCGAGCTGCATAGAGCAATTTTTATAATATTTTTATCATTCATTGGTTTCTTTGTAGTTTTAATAGCTAATTTATATTCTTTTATAACATTTTTTAAAGGTTTTTTTCTTTAACTTTTTTTGTTTTCTTTTTGTTTTGTTTTAAACCCATACCGAGTTTAACTTTAGCTTTCATTGCGTTTGTAACTAGATATTTAACCTTTCACTAGAACTTGAGTCTTTAGCTTTAACTCTTTGCCAAGCTTTCTCTGCTAGTATATTGTCAGCTTTATGACGTTGATGATCAGAACTTTTGGAATATGATATATCATGCTCTCGACAAGTTTCATCTAAACCATTAATCCCTTTATCACTACGAGCTAATCGTTTTGTTAATTTTGTTCCCGGTCCGCAATAATTATAGCCGGGTAAATGTGCTTCAATATATAATTTATTAATTAATGAATTAATAACTCCTCTTCCTTTAACAGTTTTTTTATTACTGTTTAAATATTTATTGCGGAAAATTATTATTATTATTATTACATTAATGCATTATATAAATATAAATACATCTTCATTATAGGGCCGGTTGCATTTTATGCATGTGGGCCAGCTCAAAATACTCAAAAATTACAAACTTAAAACAAAATTGATTAATAACTAACAACTAATGCTAATTAATTACTAAATTATTTATATTCATATTTATTTATATTTATATTTTCGTTTATTATTATTAATTATTTATTTATACCATTACGAGTTGTTCATTATTTTATTTTTATTATTTAAACTCTAATTCTAATTAGTTTTAATTTTCTATGTTTGTTAATTTCAATTTGTTGTTATTATTTTGTGGCTCAGATTACTTTTATTTATTATTATTTGTTTTTATTTATTATTTATTTATTTTTATCTATTTACAATTAATCTTCTTTATATGTGTTTCCATATCTCGTGGTGCTTAAACAGATTCACTGTTTTATTTATGCAATCCCAGTTGCTACTTGCCACGGCTATTGTGGGAGAGGCTGATTCTTTAGCCCAGTAATTTTTGGATTCCACGGAGTCTAGTACAATGTGTTTTATTGTGGCTATTTCATTGCAAAAACGGCATCTAGGAGGCTCTTCTCGCGAAATTTTGACTCCTATTTCTCTGCTCCCTGTATTTATGAGGTTGTTTTTGTTTACATCTGGGAAAAAGGCTTTTCTAATGGAGTTAGTAGTTTGGTTCCATATTTGTTGTCTCTTATTTTTTATATATTCACTGATCTGTTTCTTCACCATTGTGTGGGATTTTGAGATCATTAATGTAGTTGGCCGGATTAGTGCTTGCTTTGCTTCTTTATCTGCCATCTCATTCCCTCTTATTCCGACATGACCTGGTATCCACGTAATTTGTATTTTTCCTCTATTTCTGATTATTCTATTGCGAATTTCTGTTGTTGTTGGAGAACTCTTATTTAGATTCAAGATCGCTCTTACGACACTCAAACTGTCTGTATATAGCATAGATGTTTGTCCCCTAATTTCCGCCACTTTGATGGCTTCCAGCAATGCTGTTTGTTCAGCGACGTATATTTGCACGTAATTTGGTAGAATAAGTGTTTTTATTACCTTTTCTTCTTGAACTATCGCTATTCCTACCCCGTTTTCTGCTTTTGTGGCATCTGTATAAATAGGTCTCAGTAATTTTGTTTCTTCTCTATGCTCTTGGAATAGTTTGATGAAGGTTTCTTTGTTGGTTTCTGATTTGAGTTTTTGTGCTATACTAATGTTTAGCCATTGTTTCCAGTGTCCCCAAAGGTGCTGATCTCTCTCTTGTGTTTCGCAACCGCTCGTGATGTGTAGATCTAGTTCCTCTAATAAATCAATTGCCATCTTGACAGCAGAGTTTTTAGGAATTTTTGCTTCTTCTTTGAGCGCTGCATTCATTAGTAAATATAGAGGGTGCTCTTTATAGTAGATTGCTTTTGTGATGCAACGTAGCGCCAATTGATCTCTTCTTTGTTCTACTGTTTGGAAGTTTGCTTCTGTTAAGAGTGCTTCCGTTCTTGTGGGCCTTATAGCTCCCAGGGCTATTCTGGCAGACTGGTTCATTGCTACTTGTAATTTTTTTATATTTCCTTTAGTCGTGAAGCCATAAATAGTTAAGGCATAATCTAGTTTACCAAACTGGATGGATTTTGCTATTCTAGTTGCTATTTCTGTTGGCGGGCCTATCTTTTTCCTACATATTAACTTAAGAAGGTTGTTCGATCTCTTTAGGCTGGTTACTGTTTTATCCACCTGCATGTTAAACTTCAGGTTCTTGCTCCAGATGAGCCCTAGGATCCTTAAGTTTTGCTGGAATTCAACCAGTCTACCCTGGTGATATACTTCTGAATTCTGGCAATGATGCTTTCTGCATATGTGTAATGCTTCTGTTTTGTCTGGTGAGAAAAACGCTCCTGTGTTTTTGGCCCAGTCTTCCATGACATTTACGGCTTTCTGTAGCCCATACTCTCTATTTATATTATGTCCTGTAGCTGTTATGATCAGATTATCTGCATAAATTATGTGTTTTATTTCTTTAATTTCCCTCAATCGTTTACTGAGCTCCGATATGTACACATTGAAGAGTTGAGTTGAGTATGGCGAACCTTGTGGAGTACCTACTGGTAGGTTTTTAAAGCTTGATATATAGCCATTATGGCTCACCGAAATTTTTCTGTTTGTGAGAAATCCAGCTGTAAAATTGATTATGTTTTTTCCTACATGCCAATCTTTGAGTTGTTTAATTACCACATACTTTTGAACTCTATCGAAAGCCGTCTCTAAATCACATGAAAGTATATCAATATGGTTTTTATTTTCTAGCGCTATCTGAGCTTGAAGCTCTATTTCTTTAAGTAATGTGGTTGTACCTCTTAGTTCCCTAAATCCATGAATTTCATCAGGTATGATATACTTTGTCGCGAAGTTCAACCTTTTAGCTACAATTTTTTCCAAAACTTTGCTCATGGTGCTTAAAAGGGATATGAACCTATAATTTTGTTGGTATCTTGGATCTTTGCCTTGTTTTAGTATCGGTCTTAATTCTCCCATTTTCCAGCTCTGCGGTATTTATCCGGTTCTGAATATCTTGTTATATAATTCCGTTAGTCTCTCCAAGAATTTTGGTGTTGCATTTTTTAACATTCCGTAAGATATTTTATCCATTCCTGGTGTTGTTCCTTCGAAAGAATCTATAACCGTAGTGACCTCCTCGATTGTTATTGGCAAATCCGTAATTTCGTTTTGAGCTATGTTTGCAATGTGAGAGTTAAGCCGCTCGTTCGTTTCAATAACGTTTATATTGACCATTGCATAGTTTGCGCAGCAGTTTGCTAGATATTCGACATTTTCCGCTGTATCTGTCTCTAACTTATTGTTTCGCATTATTACCAAGGTTCCAGAGGGCACGGTTTTTCCAAGAATGCATTTGGCTCTCCGCCACGTTTCTCTGGGATTGTTATTATTTATACCATTCGCAAAATTTTTCCAAGAAGTTTTTCTTGCTTTTTTGATTTCTCTTCTCAGTTCTGCGCTTGTCTTTTTTAGGTTTATTAGTGTGTGTTCTGCAAGATTTCTTCTGAACGATCTAAGCAATTTAGTTTTCAGTTTTGATAGTTCTGCTATTTTTTTGTTCATCCATGCAGGTTTATTTTGTCTCTTTTCGGTTGAACTAATTGACATAGATTTATCTGCTGCGTATCTGATGACCTTGACCAATTTGGCTGCCTCTTGATTTATGTTTTCGGTTGGTGAGTGGTTGTTCAAAAATTGGTCCATTTCGGTTTTGTATATTTCCCAATTCGCTCCCTTTTCGTTGAATTTTACTTTGTTTTTGGTTTTTATAATTGCTTTGTTCCTGTTTGTAATTATAATTGGATAATGATCGTGACCTTTCGGATTCTCTGCTATTTGCCAAAGAAGTTTATATGCTATGGATGTATGAGCGATCGTTAAATCTGGACATGTGAGTGTTCCTCTAGTGTTTAATAGGGTTGGCGATCCGTCATTTAGTATGCAGGCTTCTCCTATGTCGTCTGTCCATTCATCAATCACCAATCCTCTTTGATTCGTTATTATATCACCCCAAGTTTCGCTTCTTGCATTCATATCTCCAAGTATTATGTACGGTACGGTGATTTGTGCTCTTATCGCGTTTAAATGTGCATTTTCTAGCCTTAGTTCGTTCTCGAGGTAAACATTGACCACAGTGATATTTTCTTTGAGCCCAGGTAAGGAAGTTCTAATGGCGAAAGCCTGGAGGGTTGTATTGAGATGAATATCTTCGAAATTTATACTTGAGTTAATCAAGAAGCCTACCCCACCACATCTGCGGTGCGTTATTGGAAACAAACATGTGTAATGTTTATAATTATTTTTAGTATTTGGTTTGTGGATATTCGTCTCTTGTAACGCTATTATTAATGGATTATATTTGTAAATTACTTGTTCTAAATACGGTTTGTTATTATGGAAGCCTTGAATGTTCCATTGTACTATATCAGTAATCTCGGTTTCGATTTGTTTCATTTTTTGGGAATAATTTATGAAATTTAATATCTGAGTTTGCTTGTTTTTTTATTGTTATACAGAAAATTATAAGTTGTAATAGTAATTAGAAATTTTATAGTACAAAGAGCAGTTTCAAAATATATTTTTATAATAATTATTGTATATCTGTTTATTTCGCAGTAGTTCGAAAAATTCTATTTCTTTATGTTTCTATAATTCTCTTTAATATTCTTATTTTGAATACTAAGCATTATACTGTGTATTATTTTGTATATCTTTGTAATTTATCTACTTATTTATAAAAACTAAAATCAAACCACAAAAAACAAAATTTGTTTTTTTTTAAAGAAATGTAAATTTATCAGTTTGCAAACATGATTTACTATCTTTAAAATAGTAATCTGTATGCGCTTTTTAATACAATATATCTTCTATTGAATTATTTTGATTAATATTATTGGTAATATCGATATTTTTATTTGCTATTGTGAATTTATTTTGTGATTGTGAAATGTTAAGTGGAGAGATGATTTGACTTTTAATTGGAGAGTTTTCATTATCATTTGTAATATTATTATCGCATTGATTGTTTTCGACTCTTTCTTTTGCTTTTATTTTATTTTCATATTGTTCATACTTTTCGTTTAATTGACTCTTGTCGAGAGCAAAAGGGAAAGCAGGTGTTTTGGTTTTGGAGTTTGAAGTAAAATTCATTTGGTTTTGATTTAAATTATTTTGGCTATTTTGATTTTCTTGTAAGTTTTTTATTTCTTGAACTTTCTTATTTGTGGAAGATGATATATCTTCAATTTGTAATCTTTTTAGGTTCGAATTTTCAGGTATACTTTTAATTATCGGATTATTTGGTTTTTCTATATTTAGTAATTGTTTATTTGCTAAGTTTTTTACTTCTTTTGTTACGCTATTATCGATTGTATTTTGTACATTATTTTTTGTTATAGATGAGAATGTTTGCAGGTTATTTTTTTGAATGGGATTTCTTTGGCTATGTATTTTGTGAGCCTCCCTAAAACTACATTTATTTATAGTTTTTATTTTTAGAATATCTTTCTGCTGCACGTATTTTGGGCAATTGTTGGAGGAAGATGGATGATCTCCTAAGCAGTTAGAGCACATTGTTCTAGTACAGTCGGATGGTTTGTGTGGTGGAAGATTACAATTTTCGCAATTTGCAGCATTTTTGCAGTGCTTAGTTGTGTGGCCTAAGAGTTGACAATTTTTGCACCTCATTGGATTGGGGAAATATTCTTTTACTTTCTGTTGATACCATGCGATATCGATTTTTTCAGGAATTTTATATAGATTGTAAGTAAGGAGAATAAGGCCAGTATAAATTTTCTTATTGTCAATTGTTTTTGTGAATTTACATACATTCGTAACAACTTGTTTTTTCAGATCATTTAGAATTTCTTCTTCGCTCGTGGGAATTAAATTCTTGTCGAAAATTGTACCCTTCGTTGAATTAAGTGTCTCGTGTAATTTTGCCGAGACGGTACATAAACTTGCGAAATTTTTGGTTTTAATAAATTTTTCAGCAATTTTTTGAGATTTTGTAAGAACTAGAAGATTTCCATCTCGAAGAAGACTGATTGAAAGAATTTCTGTGCTGATACTGTCCAGTGCTTTCTTTTTCGCGAATACACTGAACGAAGAAAGTGGTTTGGCCTTATCGGTGGATTCTATCACAATAAATTTAGGTGCTTTTTGTGAATTTTGTGATTCTAGTTGTGGTAGTGCTGGGAATATGTCTTTAGTAATATCCATACCTCTTGGTCTTTTACCTTTTGGTTTCCATGTGCCGGAATCATCCATCAGCAATCCCGCAAACCGGTTCCCCGTAGGAGACGGTTCGTCATTAAACATTTCACTCACTAATTATTATTTATTGGGTTTATATTATTACAATAATTGTTATAGTAGATATATATTATTATTTTCTTATTATTTGTGTAATTGTCTATTCTAATTTGTATTATTTTTAGGTTAGATTTTATGAAAGAACGAGATAAAAGTATACGTAGAGTAAAAATAACAAAAAAAAATAGCGGAAAATCAAAATGAAAATGTGAAAATGAAAAAGAAAAACACACTGTGCTCAGCGTCCACTCGCGACGAAAGTTAGCCGAAGACTGTGCGGAAAAGTATAATATGCAGTTTAGTTTAAGAAAGTCAATCAAACACTAATCACCTTTTAAAACTCATCATAATCATTTAAAAGAAAAAATCTTTTACTAAGTTAATGAAATTAAATTTATAAAAGTAGATAACGCAGTTAAAGTTAAAAATTTTGATCGAAATTTAAAGAAAACAAGGTAGAATGTAAACCAACGGTTTTTAAAAGCGCACATTTCCAAAACTCAATACAAACTGTTTAGAAGTGTGACTTACACAAAAATTTGAAAATTTCATGTAATAAGAAAAAATGTGAAAATAGGACATTTTTGAAATTTTGAGGGGCCGTAAGTCCGGAATCCTGTATAACTAAGGAAAGCCGTTAACACACGTAAAAATATATTATTGAACCTTTAATGTTCATGTCTTGCCGTAGAAAAATTTGTACAGGTGCCTAAGTTACAGGTGTCTAAAAATAGCAAATTTTCAATTTTTGAGGCGTAATAACTCTTAAAGAGGAGGTGTTACCAAAAAATTTTCTGAGGAAACTTATACTAATTCTAAAAGTTCTTTCTTGTCTCAAAATTTCAGGTTCCTATCTAAAGGAGTCCCGGAGTTATGAAAAAAGAAATTTCATGCGAAATGTGGTTTTCACATAACGGTAAATTTAAATAGTAAATTACAAAATATTACATAATTTTGATATTGTTTTATATAGATAATAAAATTTTCGATCTTCTGGCGGTTTTAGATTGCAAAATTATTACGCAGAGCCCGAGATATATACATCTGAAAATGGGGCTTTTTCGCAATTTTGAAGAGCTTCAAACTTTGGAACCCTTTACAATTAAAATAAACCTTTAACACACGTAAAAGTATATTATTCTAGCTTTAATTTTTATATCTTGCAGAAGTAAAATATGTACAGGTTTCAAGTTACAGGTGTTTAAAAATAGCAAATATTCAATTTTTAAGCCCTAATAGCTCATAAACAGGGGGTGGTCCGAAAAAATTTTCTGAGCAAACTTATACTAATTCTAAAAGTTGTTTCTTGCCTCAAAATTTCAAGCTTCTATCTAGAAGCGTACCGGAGCTATGAAAGTAGAAAAATCATGCAAAATTGGGTTTTCACATAACGGTAAATTTAAATACTAAATTTAAAAAAATTGTATAATTTTGATATTAACTTACAAAGATAAAAGAAATACCTGTCGAATGACGTTTTCAGATTGAAAAAATCTTAAGCAGAACATAGGATATTTTCAAAGTTTGAGGGGCTGTAGCTCCGTAATGGGGGGGCTACATGAAAAAGTTGTTCCACAAAATTATTTTTTTTATGAGACCTACCTATGGTTAAAATTTTTTTTCTCTATCTTTAACGGTGTAGAAGTTTTGTAAACAGACGGACGGACGGACAGAGTGAAACTAAGAGTCGAACCGTATAAGAGTCGGATAGTATTTGTCGGACCGTCAAATTGTGGTAAAACTAATGCTATGATAAGTATGCTAATAGATCCTAAAAGGATTAAATTTCAAAACATATATATTTACTCGAAATCATTGCATCAACCTAAATATGAATATTTGAAAAAATTAATAAAACCAATCAATAGAATGGGATATAACGAATTTTCAAATAACGTTGACGTAATTGAACCTTCTGTCTCACAACCGAACTCAATATATATTTTCGATGACGTAGCTTGGGGTAAGTAATATAGCATACGAAACTATTTTTGCATGGGACGGCATCAATAAGTTGATAGCTTTTATTTGTGTCAGTCTTATACAAGAATTCCAAAGCAGTTAGTTAGAGATAATGCCAACTTTTTGATTATATTCAAACAAGATGATCTAAATTTAAAACATATATATAATGATCATGTAAATTCTGATATATCTTATAATGATTTTAAAATGTTGAGTGCATGCTGTTGGAATGATAAATATAGTTTTCTATTAGTTGATAAAGATAGCAATTTAAATAATGGTCGTTATAGAAAAAATGTTGATGCATTTGGTAAATTTTAGTTAACTAGAGATTGGTTAGCAGTTCGTTATTAACTAAACGGGTCATTTAGCAGATATCAATTAGCTGTTAACAGTTAGCAGTTAGCGGTTACCAGTTGGCAGTTAGCAATTAGCTGTTAGCAGTTAGCATTTAGGAATTAGTTGTTACCAGTTAGCATTTAGCAGTTTAGCAGTTAGCGGTTTCCAGTTAGCAGTTAGCATTTATCTGTTGGCAGTTAGCAGTTAGGTATAGAACAGTTCGGTCGTTAATTTGCAGCTAATAATTGAACAGATTAGTTTCCATTTAAAAATGGATGAACCACTTATGAAAGATTTAACTAAAACTCGTAAAAGTTTAAAAACAAAATTCCAATTAAAAGATTTAATTAAAACTCGTAAAAGTTTAAAAAGAAAATTTCAATATTTAAAAATTAAGAAGCTTTCAGAAGATCATAATCGCGAAGAAAACTTTAATCCAATTACAAATCCATTAAAAGAATTAACAAATATTGTTAAACAACAACGAACTTCAGATATCAAACCGGAAATTGAATGGGCTGATGGGCTGATGGGATGAAAATTCTAAGTTAATGAGGTCATTTAGGCCGGAAGTTAAAACACCTAGCAACAGAAGTAATACTTACAAGAATTTAAAATTTCAACATCGAATACTATAAAATTTGATAATGATGAAAGTAGGTAACCCTGCACTTTGGGTTGGAAAAAAAATTTGACCCATATCGCACGACATGTTGACCTACATTTTGATTTATGGGTTTAATGTAGGTCATGCTTGGTTAGTAGGTCAAGAACTTGTTTTGATCGTTTTGGTTTAGGTTTTAAGTTAAGTTGTATGTGTGGATTGTTAACTTATAAGTTCCAAATAGTTTTATAATAGGAAGTGAAGGTTGTTGATATTGTGTAAGTTGTCAGACAGGGTTAATGAACTGAACAATTGATTTTATGTATCTTGGTTACTATAAGCCAAAAATTTGTTTTGGTTTAGGTTTTAAGTTAAGTTGTATGTGTGGGTTGTTAACTTATAAGTTCCAAATGGTTTTATAGTAGGAGGTCAAGTGTTACACAGAGTCGGCCCTTAATAAACAAAATTGTATAACTGAAGTTTAAATACTAGGCGCACATATAAAAGTAGTAAGAAAATTTCTTGTATGAAAATAAAACACAGAAATATTTTTTTTATTTTTAAATCTACAGTGCATCTTTAAAATTGAAAAGAAAAAGTGTAATCCTGTTTGTGTTTTTGTTTTTTTTTTTTTTTGTTAGCATAAAGAAAAAAAATTAAAGTAAGATATAGATTTTTTTTTGCTTACATAAAAATGTGATCTCTTCTGGATAGAAGAATTTATAGAAGAAAAGAGAAAACGAAAGTCATTAATTAGCTGACTGCATGTCGTGTAAGATATTTTTTTTATTTTTTAATTAAGAATGTTCAGAAAATATGAATAAAAAGAAAACAAACATCAAATCAAAAATGTGGAACTGATTAAACTAAAGATATACTCTTTACTCTTGATATGCATTTATGTTTTTTTCTTTTTGTATAGAATAAAAAATAATTCAAAAATTTCTAGTTTTAAACTAAAAAAAAAATTTAAGACTTGTTTTTGTTATTGTTAAATTAATATACGAGTATACAAATCACTAGTTATCTAGTCAAAGCAAGGAATTGATATAAAAAGAATATAATCTAAAAGGTGAATGATTCTATGATAGTATAGTTCCTGGTTTTAAAAAATTACAATATTCTAGTAATAACAAGATAATAATTAATAATTTATTAAGATTCTGAAAAATGTAATGATCATAAAAGAAATCGAAAGTATAGAACTGTATAATATGTATGTAAATAATGTCTACTTTTACATGTAGAATTTTTTTGTTTAAATCTTATTACATTCTTAAAAATGTTAAATTAATATACAAAACAAATATTTTTACAATACAAATAAAAATGTTCAAATTTGAATGAATACTATTTTGATTTACTTATCAACATTTGCTTTTTTCTGTTATATCCATACGGTAAAGAACTACCATCTTCATTAAATTTTCGTTTTTCCGATTTTGGTTCATATTTTTTTATTTCGGAAATCGTAAGTACATCATGATTTTTATTTCGACGAATATTTTCTGAAATGACGTATGTGTCTGCACTATTCAATGAATTTTTAACTGCTGCCTTTATGCTATTAAAATTGATTTTTAGAGAAGCTTCATAACTAAGAGAGAATCGTTTAACTTTACAAACAATGTTTTCTGTATTATCTTTTGTACAGTAAATTTTGTAAGCGTAGTTCTTGGGACCATCACTTACAAATTCTGTAATATAACTTCCTATACCTTAACATTCTAATTCATCAGTCATGTCGCCTATAAATGCACCTATTTCTGGTTCATATTCTACTTCTCGGCTAATATACAACACTGAATCGGTTTCATAATATAATACTCTACTATCCAACTTCTCTAGATAACTGTAAATTTGAAGACGAGCATGTGTTGTTGTATAAGCAGCGATACTTACGTTGACAGTATATAAAGAAGTTACTGCTTCTTCTTTATATTTCCAGCTAATCACTATGTTTTCTTCATTTACTGGAAATATGTGACATACTTTTACAGAACGGTTTGTTATTAACTCATAAAGTTTAAAAGGTTGATTTATAATGGTGGTTTGTTGTTGATTTTCTCTTTGCCCAAATTTTCCCCAGAATGAGTTTAAAATAATCTTAGAAAAAGATCTTAAATCAGGATTATTAACTACTTTATCGTATTCTAATTTAATTTCTTCCTTTTCAAAAAAACTATTAATATATTCTTCTTTTTCTTTTTGAGTTTGACATTTTATTGGCCACCCAGAAGCTTCTTGTTTAATTTTTATAAATTTATTCATCATTTTAGTGAATAAACCATCAATACCATTGCAATTGTCATATTTTACTGTTTCGTATTCCCAAACTTCATAAATATTTAAAAGTTTATACCCTTTTTCAATTGCTTTTTTAATTTCATCCATTACCCAAGTTCCTACTAATGCTCTTTCATCGTCTGTATGTATTTATTATGTATATATATTATGTTTGTCTGTATGTATTATTCACAGTATTTTCCTTGATATTTTTGTTCACTACAAGTGTTACATAGTGAGAACATCAATTTATTATTTTGTTTTGTTCGGGGTGTAATAGATTTGTTGGTGGCAAGATTTTACATTTAATAATACCGTCAATAGTCATTCTGTTTAACTTGGAGCAAGTATCTTCTCCAACATAAATCTTAGGATGGTTTATGGGAAATTTTCCTCGTTTGCAAACATATATCTATGTATTTCTAGGAACATACATCTATGTATTTAATTTTTTCTCCTTGTTTACATTTATAATATGTGTAAGTATTTTCCGTTCTTCCGCCATAAAATGCATCACGAGGATTTAAAGGAACTAAATTAATTAATGAATGATTTTCTAAATATCTCATATTTTCATTGTGTCTCATTAGCTCCCGGAATTCACATTCCCACATCTTAATAACTTTATATCCACATGATTTTATAAACTCTAATCTCATTAATGTTTTTTCATATCGTAGATTCAAAGTATCGCCAGAGTTATCATGTAATGGTATATCCCTTTGGTTTGTTAAACATTTTGGATGTCCATGATAATAGCAACCGTAAAATTCAGATATTTCTTTAGTCTCTTCGCAAAATCCATCGACTTTAACATTTCCGATTTGTTTTTCTTTTCCATTAAATGTACATTTCAAATCAATTTTTCTCAAATCTTTTTCCTATATCCTTTTCTTGGTAAGCCATTGCATGGCAATTTTTGACTGATTGTCTACCATCCTATATCCTTTTCTTGGTATAATTCCTATAGTATTCGATTTGAGAAAGTTTCTTCTATATACAAGATTACAGACGGGAGCTATTGTTGTTGCTTCTAAAAACGGTTCAACATTACATTCTTCTAAAAAAAAATTTCTGAAAACCAGACAAGCTTTAGTTAGAATTTCAACATCATTTTCACAGTATTCTAAAAAATCTTTCTCCATATTAAATTCTGAGTTTCTATTTTGTTCATACCACATTTAAAATTCCTTACGCTCATCTGCTTTCATTGTATTAGAGTTATAGTATTTAATTGCTGGAAGTGTGCCAATGTAATTTTCATTTTCCAATTTATTAAATAGATGTGGAAAATAACCCTTTTTCAAATTGATCGATAAATTAAAAGCTTTTGGTAATTTTGCCAAAGCCATAGGAAAGTAGTTCATAGAATCAATAAATTTAATATTATCAAGCATCATAATAATAATTTTTGTACCTCGCATAATTAACTTTGGTTCAAGTACAGTTTTATTGAGTATATAATTCAGAATAAACTGATGATCAAACGCCTGACCATTATGAGCAATTATGACAATCTTTTTGAATTCCTTTCTTAATTTTAAAATAAATTCCATGAAATCCTCTATCACATTTTTCGTTTTAAAAATTCTTTCTCTTAATTTATATTTTTGACAGAAGTATAGAGAATCAATGTTTATACATTTAAAGCATCTCAGTTGAGCCACACATAAACTTGGAACATGTTCTTTTATTTTTGTAGAGTTAATTCCTTCTTATCTTGTTTCTAAATCATAAAATACGTAAATGTATTTTTCAAAATTTACTTTTGTTTTGTCTTGCTGAATGAAGCATTTATGGTTTTCAGGAACATGATTATCGCAAATTTGACAAAAATATTCACCACATATATGAGTCCTACAACTTTTATGAACTTTAAAACAAGATTTGCATTTCCTAATTTCTTCACAGGTGCTTCTATTTTGTGAACTGGAAGCCTTATGATGTTCAAAACATGATTGACCACGAAATGCCCGATTGCACTGCATACATAAAATATTTTTAACATTAATTGAACAAGCAGGTGAGTTTTGACAGCAAGGACAACTTTTCGAACACCTATGTTCATTTTTTTTAGAATACGGAATATGACATTTTTCACAATATAATGCTGTGCAAAAAGCAGCTGTGAGCGAAGTTATTACGTTATAATGATTATTATGGTATAGCAAGTTAATATTTTTTCCATTATTTAATCCTTCAAATATTACTTCTGCACCCCTTGTTCCATATTTATATACAACAATTTGGTGTTTATGTTAAAATTTTTGAAATTGATTCAATTCACGAATTCCGCAACCTTCAGATGGAATTGTTATTTTTGATGTTTTTAATAATTTTAAAGCTATTAAAGTTTGTAGTTTTCCTATATTTTTTCGAATTTTTTCATATTAAATAAATTTTTCAATTTTAGCTATTGAAACAACAAGTGCATGTGGTAGACATAAATTATCGCTGTTTTTTATTATTATTATTTCTTTCCTTTTTACGCAATCCTCTTTATAATTTGAATATTTATTATTTCTACCTCTACCAGATGGTTATCTAACACGGGTAACTGTTAAACAAAAAGTGTCTGTACTTAAGCCTATAGACATAAAATAAAAATAGTTTATTATTAAATGAAACAAAAAATGCGTTATAAATAACTACCTTCAGAATTACTTTGAAAAACATTAGAAATTACATCCCAAACGTCGCTAAATTTAAGTTCATGAGCGGATCTAAAACTGAGGTACGCAGGACCTTGATGTTTAAAGCTCTCTCCACAAAATGTTAACCCAATGTTATCAGTGGAATTCACATCTTTCACAGCAATCCTGATTATTTGATGTATAGCATTCTTAATCCAGCTAATTGATTCTCTATTTTCAGGTACGGATTTAATTACAAATTTTATTTTATGACCGTTCATATTAAACCTTTTAATAAATGTCGAATTCTCGCTTTCTATTATGTAAGGCGTTATAGTTTCGGTAAGAAAGCTTTGTAAAATAATTTTTTTCGACATTTTCTTTATACGAATTTCAAGATGTTGAATGCTTGAATAACAGAATAATATTAAATTTTCAATACAGATTCATTCTATTAAATCAAAATGATGCTTTAATAAATTTTAGTTGTTTTAATTAGAATCCCATCTTAATCGTATCTTAAGATTTAAATAGGAAATTTTATGCAACATTGTAATTTTCAAACTACAATTTAATTTAAAATTTATCTTAAAGATATAAATTATATTTCAATAATAATTAGATTCTCATCTTATACGCATTTTAAATAGAAAATAGTATTACAACATTGTAATCAAACGGCAATTTAATAAATTACCCTTTTTCTACATAAAAAATATTAGCAACATTGTAATCAACTTACATTTTTGATAGATTTTACCCTTTCCACTTAGAAAATATTTGCAAGAGTGTCACTAATTCTAAAGTTTTTTTTTTGTTATAATATTACTCGAAATTTGTATATAAATACATTGAGATTTTATAAAAATATCAGTTTAATTTTAAGCAAGCAGGATGGCACAGGAATTTGATAAAGTTTACGTGCTGGATGATGTAACAATACAGGCGCAAAATCCTACAAAAAAGAAAAAGATGGCGAAAATGCCACTTTATCATGAGCAACAACAACAGCAACATCATCATCAACAAGAGCAACAACAACAGTCATTTTATCAGCCACCAGAGCAAATTGAACATTTGCTGGCGCATCATTTTCCCTATCATGAAACAACACCAAATTCCACCAAAAAAAGAAAACTGGTGGAATTATTTAATACAAAAATAAAACTTTAAAAAAATTTTTAAAGGTTAAAGACATGAAGCCAAGTAGGCTCTATAAAATACATAAAATAAAAAAAATTAACACCGTTTATGGTGAAAAATGGGTCTTCGAGACTTTTAATAATATTATATTTATACCGTAACAAAAAGTTGCGGTATTTGAAGATAACGATTTCCGAATCGAAAAAAATACTTATTTCCTCGTAAACGAAGAAAATGAGTTAATTTTAAAAGAAGAACGTGGTGATTTTCAATTCGCCACAAAACAATAATTATAGTTTAAGCTTTTATGTTATATCATTTATAGAATAAGAATTATTATATATTAAGAATTATGTTTTTATATTAAGAATTTTATATAAAGAATTTGTTCAATAAAAAATTTTATTTCAAATAAATTTTGTACTATTCTAAATTTATTTTCATTTTTCAGATGTTAGGATTTTATTTTATTTTTCAGATTTTAAGATTTTATTTTATTTTTCAGATGTTATCAAGTTTTATTTTTATATAAAGAATTTGTTCAATAAAAAATATCATTTCAAATAAGTTTTGTACTGTTCTTAATTTTATTTTAGTTTTCCGATGATAGCAAGTTTTTCAGATCCTTATTAAAGTTTTATTTTACAGATATTATTAAACAATATTTGTTGAATTTATCCATGTGTTATCCCAAGCCATTTAACAAAAACTTTATTGCCTTTTTTCTTTAAAATTTTCTCGACAAAATATTCGTTTGGGTGTTTAACAGATGTAAGTTCCTCCTCATAAAATCCACCAAATATTGAATCATTTTTATAATCAACCAGCTGATATGTGATTGGAGACGTACTGTTTACTTTGATAATTTTAAAAATTTCAGTAGACCAATTCAGTTGATAACCTTTTTCAAAAGTTTTTTTGAATTTACTTATTCAAACATAGTCTCCAACTTTATATTTAGCTTTTAGAGAAATTTTAGGTTGCATGTAAACATTTTTTAAAATAAATTTTTCGTTTTTCTTAGAAATTTTTTCAGGAGGTAATTTAGTTGTTCTATGTTTAGCGGAATTATAAGTGTTTAATAAAGATTGCAATATATTAATCCATTTGTAGTTTCCTTGTAAACTAAATATTTTCCACATTCAATTTTTTAAAGTTCGATTAAAGCGTTCTACAATAGATGCTTAAATTTCAGAGTAAGTATGATAGTGATTAATACCCTTCTTTACAACAAAATTTTGAAATATCGAATTGAAAAATTCTTTACCTTGATCTGAATGAATGTTTTTAGGTAGGTTTTTAGTTCATTTTATAATTTTCTTTAACGCATTTAAAACATTACTACCAGTTTTAGTTTTAATTGGTTCAGCATAAGCATATTTAGAAAATATATCTATCACGGTTAACATATATTTAAAACCTTTGTTGAATTTTCCATAAGGAATCATTTCCACTAGATCAATTTGCCAGGTATTCATTCCTTTCTGCTTGAGTTTCCTTCTAAGATACCTTTTTCTAGCTGGTCTATGTATTTCTTTTACTATTTGAGATCTTAACATGATTTTTCCACCATCTAACTAGTTTTAAAAATCCAATTTTACATTTCTTTATTTATATACTCTGAAAACTTTAAATTTTGACTGTGTTCTACAGTAATAATGCGGTTCAATTTTACTGGCAAATCATTTTTAACTTAATTTTTGTAAGATATTTTACAAAAATGGCAGCTGATTCAACAACAGCTGATTTCCATTTACTGAGGAAGCTGCAATAGTCAGTACACAAAATGAGGTTCAAGTTGATGAAATTACATGTACTGTAGATGACGAGGAATTAATGGAAACTGAAGAATTCATACCACCGTTTCAAATTTTAGATAAAGATACAGATGAGCAACAAATTTGAGAAATAAATAGCCAAGAAGGAGATTCTGCCTATTTTGCAGAATTTTTTATAAATTATTTATAGTCTAAAATAATATATAAGAATATTTGTATAAATGTATATGTATCTATAAGCATTTCATAATAAAAACAAATTAAATAAATTTTATAAATTTTTCATTTATTGTTGTTCTTGACTAAAATATTACAAATTTTATTTTCTAGTAGTACAGGTATTTTAAAAAACAATCTAGAATAATTACATTGAACACTATAACGTTGTATTGGAATATATATTTCTTCATTCAATTTCATAACATGCTTTTCTTGACACGTTTTTATATATTTAATAACATATTGCCGTACATTTGATTCAACACTTTTATTGTGTATCATTACAGCTTGAAGAAAATCAATTAAGTTGTAAAATGTGTCAGCTTCCTCCTTGTTAATACTAAGACATCGACCAATAACAATTCTTAACCCATATTGTAAACATAATTTTGTATTTTTTATTGATTGTTTCGAGTACCTTTCACAAAATTGCTGATGGAGCTTACGTGATATTTTAAAATAGCTAGCTTTTTTCCAATACGGTGAAAAATGCAAGTTGCTACAAGAGATTCTGTATCAAAACCAACAAGAACTTTTAATGACTAATTTCTGTTGAGAAAATATGTATCAACTCAACAACAAATTTGTGTTCGAAACTTGGTCTTCCATTACTACGTTTTAACTAAAGCTTTTTAATATTAATTATATTGCTGAGGTACACAAGATTGTGAAAAATTTGAATTTCCAAATAAATTATAGAACATATTAATAATCAGATTGTCGTTTTCTATATGATTATCTTTGTGAAATTCATTCAAATAAACTTTCATACTTAAACCAAAATATCTATACCAGCCAAAAACGCAACAGTATTGCCCACATACATCTGAAAGAATACCCTGTATCTGCTTATTATTAAAAACTATGCACTGATTTTTCAAGTATTCCAAAATTTCCGGTTTATCTGGAACTCCACCATACGAATCAAAATATTCTGTGCAACCATGCTTTGGAATATAAAGGGCAAACCAATGTGTTCCCGGATCTTTTATCTTGTCAGTGTTTACAATTAAAAAAGTTGGTTTTTCTATTATTTTTGGAATTTTGTCTAAAGCAAAAACTCCCTTAAAATATTTGTTTGTAAATTTGTTACCTTTTAAAACACTAATTATTTCTAAAGTGTTCATGACTCAAACTGACTCAAATCATACACTCTACTT
This sequence comes from Poecilobothrus nobilitatus, assembly GCA_947095535.1. Taxonomy (NCBI): domain Eukaryota; kingdom Metazoa; phylum Arthropoda; class Insecta; order Diptera; family Dolichopodidae; genus Poecilobothrus; species Poecilobothrus nobilitatus. Next base: position 219,674,245 of record OX352772.1, read on the forward strand.
ATTTCATTAATGTAGCTCATTAAAAACTCCTTTTCGTACAGGAATTATTTTCATCTGAAAAACTCGTTTCAATTGCTGAATTAGGTATTTGAACACGATTTACGTTTAACACAAGTTGTGAAATATCAAAATGTTTAAAATTGTATGGGATTTTTTATCTTTTTCCAGAGTAACCCACATTTTCTGTCATACAAAAAATTATTGTGTTTGGCAACTGTCCAATAAAAACACTATCAAGCGATATGGACGAGCTGTTCATTGGAATTGTAAAATTTTTTACTTCAACGCGTTTATTATTATATTTAGCATTGGATTTCCCAAGAACAGCATTGTGTGCTAACAGTACGCTTGGATTAACGGTAACATGTCTCATAAATAGTGGCTTCTATAATTTTTAATTGTGATTCATCAGAATTGTCTGCAAATAGATAAAAATATGGTTTTTCAAGTGTTAAAACTATACGAATGTGAACATTATTTATAAGTAGAGTAGGTTGATTAAACATATCTACGTGTAGTTTACCCATAAGTTCCACTACATTGCTATTATGATACAATTTTTGGCGCTCTTTTGAACCATTATTATCAGATTTAGATTTATTATTTAGATTCAAGATAAGCTCTATAGTGATAATTTCCATCAGACGGTGTTATATTTTTACCATTTAATTGAACATTACATTGTTTTATTAAAGAATGTAAAATGTTATTAACTACACTTGGTTGTATTATTATTCTTCCTTCAGCATTTTTATCATTATTCCATTGCGTTCCATCTTTCTTTAAGATTTGTACTTTTAATCTCAAATATGTAGAAGACAAATCTCTATATGTATCGCCATGACCCAGTGAAACAAATTCAATAGTTGAAGGGTTATCTAAAGAAGCAATAGGATTGTAGGAAGCTTCTTCAGATCGTAAAATGCTAGACTGAATGGGTTGGGTTTTAAAAATATCCAACTCAGATTTCATACACTCAATCATAATTAATTAAAAATATCTTTTTGTTTCTTTTTGTTACTATCTTTGCGTCGTTTTGACGTAAAATAGTTTAAATTTTTAATGAATGGCCTTTTTATAGGTTTTCGTTTTCTTTTACCAGAACCATACATTTCATTTAGTTTTCGTACGGCATCACGTCGTACATTTTTAACAATCTCTTTACTACGATCTTGCATAACTTCTTTTACATTTGCACCAGATGCAATATCAGATAAAGCATTGATACCAGAGTTAATAACCTCTTCTTTCAAAATATCAGCGCCTGAAGTAAATAATGGTTTCAAATATCTAAAAAGTCCCCCAAAAAACCTTCCCAATCCACGACCTCTTTGAAAAAGTACGGTTGAATGTAATAAAGGGCCGATATCATCAAGTCCTCTACCAGATTGAATTAAATAATACTTATAGTATATAGTAATTAAATAATACTTATGAATAAAATAAAATAACATATAGTTTTGTAAAATAATTTGTATCCATATTTATCACATAAAAGTAATGGAATGTTATTAAATGATTTCTCCACATTGCAATACTGAATATTACTGAATTGAAATTCAGTATCAGTGAAAGAATTTTGTATGTTAACAGATTTTAAACACCTTACATCTTTATCACCTATTTTTTGTGGTTCAATTATGTCTGCGTACATAAAAAACATATCTGATTTACAATTGGGAATCAATTGTACACTATCTATAAAAGTTTTGAAAGCTTCTATTACACGTGATTTATATTTTTTAAACTCTGCAACTTTAAAAGATACTTGATTGAAACATGGTGTCAAAAGTCCTTCGAGGGTATAAGCGTAATTTGCTCTTATTTTTATATCTATTTTAGGCTTAGTAACACATATTGTGGTGTAACTTAAATTTGTAGGCATCCCCTTTGAATCCCATCCCATTTTGAATTAGTGTTGGTAGTAGAAAAACTTTCCAGTCGCATATCATTTGTTTTTCTATGTATGGAATATATGATGTTCCAACTCCTATCATATCTTTCTGCATACCTTTAATAAATATTTGAGTCTTTTTTTTTCCCATTCTTCACCATACACATTTGGAACGAAATGATTAACATACATTTCTGAAATACCGACTTTCCACTTTGAATCACACATGTATTTATTCATTTTATTTGTAAAAGATGATAATGAATTTTCTGGATAATAGTTCATAGATCAATCACTGAGTAAAGTGACATAAAATTCATTATTTACTTGTATGTTGTCCATGAGCTTGCGGATTTATTCTTACGAATTGGAAAATTCAGTTCTGTTTGAGTATTACCTACTGCTGACCTTAAAACACGTCTTGATGAATTATTCAACTCTTTGCTATTTATAGTTTTTTCTTTTTTCGTTGGTGGGCTTGGCCTATCTAAAGGAACAGTTATAATATCTCCTGTATCAGTTTTAAAAATTTGTACATTTTGATTTCTAATTGATTTTCTTTTTCTAAGACGTTCTCCAACTGAAGCAGCTTTTGTTAAAACATTTTCCTGAATTTCATCATCAAATACTTCGTCATCAGCTTCTTTTTCATATACTTCTTCTTCTTCAGGAACAACTTGTATTCCAACATTCTTATATTCAGGAAAATGCGATTGAGTTTCCACATCTATATACATTGGTTTTGCACGAGTTTGAGTACCTTTTGTTTCCGTAATTTTTATTTTCTCCTCTTTATTTCTAGGAAGTTGTCGTTTTTTGTTTCTTATTTTAAATAGATTTTGTCTGTATAAATACCATTTTTGAGTGTCCGTGAGATGTTTATTTAACAATATTTTTTTCATATTTTTATCCAACTCATTAAGTTCAACGTCCGCATTTTGCTTCATTTTCTCATAAATCTCAGGTTTTAAAATTATCATTTTATTAAATGTTGTATTATTCATTTTATAAAATTTCCGATTATCCCTGATAGTATTGCACCAAGAAGTGTAGGTAAAAATCCACCACGTTGAATAATAATTTTTCTTTTGCTATTTATAGATTTTTATAGGTCTGCAATTTTAACATCTGATCATCGTAAAAAAATGTTAAAACTTAGATTTAAATAAAAATATAATAATAAAAGAATTTAAACATAAAAAAAAATAAATGTCTTTTATTTTTATCTTATGTTTTTAAAATAGATACCATTAATTAACCTATCATTTAACCTATCTTTGAATTATTTTTTATTCTATACAAAAACAAAAAAATAAACATAAACATAAACATAAATGCATATCAAGAGTAAAGAGTATATCTTTAGTTTAATCAGTTCCATATTTTTGATTTGCTGTTTGTTTTCTTTTTATTCATATTTTCTGAACATTCTTAATTAAACGAGGAAGAATACAGTTGCCTTTGTCAACTCTTAGATACCCGTACGAACCGTTAGTATGTTCACAGCCTGTCACTTTGCTTACAATATTTTTTTTTTAATATTTTAGTATTTTAAAATAATTTGGGTGAATTTTATAATTTCTAGAATTATGGGTTGTACATATATTGAAACTATATGTTTATACATTCTTCAAAAGCAGATTTTAACCTTCCACATAACGATTATCAATCCAAAACTTTTTCAAATATTCTATAGTACCATTTAATACTAAGCGGTAAATGTATATTAAATTTACTTAGTACAAAACAGTAAATATAATTTTAAATATTATATTATATTATATTTAAATATTCCATTGACAGAATAATTTCTTATAAGTACAATAAAATACATATATGTATGTAAATACGGCACTATATATTATACATATATACTCTTATCATTCACTCACTAGTGGCATATACGATATGTAAATAAACATGATATTATATAAGTATGTATATCAATATCATATAAATAAAAATTCTTCAAGCAACCGTTATGTTGTTTATTTATTTACAGTTTTATGTACTACCCATTGTATCCTCAACAATTTCAAATTATCGAGTAAAACAAATGCAAAAAATTTGTTGAAGAAATTTGTTAGAAAATTTGAAAAAATCAAGTAACACTTCCGTCAATTATAAAGTAACCCTATATTATTAAAAAAAGTTGTTAACAAAAATAAGAGTATAATGTTGAAGGTTTAATTTTTGTGTATTATTTCAAAAAAATTTTAACAGGTGTTCAAGTTACAGGTGTTTAAAAATAGGAAATTTTCAGTTTTTTACCCCTTACAGCTCCTAAACGGGGGGTGATACAAAAAAAATTTCTGAAATGACTCATACTTATTTTCAAAGATCTAACTTCTGCCAAAATTTCAGTTTAGAAGATAGAAGGGCCGTTTAGAAGATAGAAGGGCTAAAGGATTTTGCAAAATTTGAGTTTCGCATAACGGTAAATTAAGACACCGTATGCCACAAATATATACTTATTGTATATATACTTTTAAAGCTAATAAAAGTAGTAACCGTTTGGCGTTTCCAAAATGAAGATATATCTTTTACAACTTGTGCTATAACAATTTAAATATAGAGCTTTTTTGAACCTTTGGGGAGCTGTACCTCCGTAACGGGTGGGGCTACAAAAAAAAGTTATTAAAAATAAAATTAATATTTTTGTGAGATCTATCAGCAGTTAAAATTTCATAGCTCTATTTCAAAAAAAATGTGGGGATCTAAAAGTTAGGTGTTCGAGAGCTACTCTAAGTTTTTGTCCAAACTCAACCAAAAAAAATAGGGAACCTACAAATTACTCCCAGAATATTTTGTGTAAATTTCAAGATTCTAGCTTTCTTAGTTTTTGAGTTATCGTGCTGACGGGCGGACGGACGGACATGGCTCAAAAGTCTTAGAATTTTTTTCTGATCCGATCCATACCTTTGAAGGTATATCTAGCTCGCTTATTTCGAGGTGTTACAAACGGAGGAGTAATTTTATTATACCCGATCCTATCGTACGGGTATAAAAATAAAAAAAATATCTTACACGACATGCAGTCAGCTAATTAATGACTTTCGTTTTCTCTTTTCTTCTATAAATTCTTCTATCAGGAAGAGATCACATTTTTATGTAAGCAAAAAAAAATCTATATCTTACTTTAATTTTTAATTTTTTTTCTTACCAAAAAAGAAAAAAAAACCAAAAACACAAACAGGATTACACTTTTTCTTTTCAATTTTAAAGATGCGCTGTAGATTTAAAAATAAAAAAAAATTTTCTGTGTTTTATTTTCATACAAGAAATTTTCTTACTACTTTTATATGTGCGCCTAGTATGTAAACTTCAGTTATACAATTTTGTTTATTAAGGGCCGACTCTGTTTAACACTTGACTTCCTACTATAAAACCATTTGGAACTTATAAGTTAACAACCCACACATACAACTTAACTTAAAACCTAAACCAAAACAAATTTTTGGCTTACAGTAACCAAGATACATAAAATCAATTGTTCAGTTCATTAACCCTGTCTGACAACTTGCATAATATCAACAACCTTCACTTCCTATTATAAAACTATTTGGAACTTATAAGTTAACAACCCACACATACAACTTAACTTAAAACCTAAACCAAAACGATCAAAACAAGTTCTTGACCTACTAACCAAGCATGACCTACATTAAACCCATAAATCAAAATGTAGGTCAAGATGTCGTGCGATATGGGTCAAATTTTTTTCCTATCCCAAATGCAGGGTTACCTACTGATGAATCACAATCAATTTCATAATTTTTTCTAAATAAGTCAGAATTCGATAAGACATATGGACCCTATTTTGATGAATCATTAAATGTGCGAAAACTTGGCAATGCTAATTTTGAAATAGATGAAATTAATAAAAATATTTTGATTGATAAGGAAGTTTTTGAAGGTCTATATGAATTAATATTTAAAAAAAAACCTCTAAAATATACTGAAAGTGATTTAAGTACATATCATCAAATTCTTAGCAAAACGAATGCACATAGAAGAAATTATAATCCTTTAGAACAAATAAAAGGAAACAAAAGTTTTAAATTCAAGAATATATTAAGAAAATTATATGAACATGATTATAACACTAGACATAAAAAAACTGGATCAGGCTATTCGAAAAAAAAATTTACTCAATTTTTTCATAAATCTTTGACACCAGAAACCCGATTAAATTATACAAATCAATTAAATCAATATGTTTATTGGGATGATCCTAATGAGTTAGTTCATAGATTAAGACTTCTAATTTCATCACAATCAGCTGGTAATAATAATCATCATAATGAAATTGTATCTATAATTGAAGAATTAAGAATCAAATATAATTCAATAGTATTTTACATAAGCAATCAGTAAAAATGAAAACATCACTTGATAAGTTTGGACGTAGTGCAGCTTCTTTTAAAAAACTACATACTCAATTTCAAACTAACTTCTGAAGGTAATTATGATTTAGATAACAAAATTTTACCAAATGTTCAAGATCCAGTTAACGGAAATGATGCAGCAACACAAACATTTTTGAATGACCAAATTTTCTTTCACTATTACACTTTAACTATTACAAAACGAGATAAGAGAAATGTTTGATCATACAGAGACAGCAATGTCTATAGAACTTAAATTAGCAGAAGAAAATTTAAGAATATTAGAAGAAATGCAAGATAGTTTAGAGCAAATCCATATCAAATTTTCTATAATGTTAAATGAAAAATTTTCAAAAATGAATGATTTTATTGAATTTCAAGTTAAAAAACCAATTGGATTTATTAATGCACGACTACAAAACGCTGAAGCCGAAGCTCAATCAGCGTTGGCTTTAATTAATAATTCAAGAAATTAATTGTGATTAGTTTTCATTTAACTTCCAAAATGGATATACATCAAATAGGATATTCTTTAAATATTTTTTTAAATAAATATGAAGATATTTTATTGGAAGAACATTATGAGCAGTTGAAAGACCATTTCAAATTTTTAAAGTTATTTAAAAATTCTCTACAAATTGAAACGAAGGAGTATGAATATCATTGGGATATATGTCCCTATACATCAGATAATATTGAAAGCTTTCCAGATACTTGCCCATGTCATTCAGCAGAAAAACGTATGTTACACTGTACCAAACTAATGGAATTATATAAAAGAATCGAAAATATGTTATAATAAAAGTATATATACTTGTAAACTATTAAATAAAATAAAAAATATAAATTTTACAATTTGAACATTTATTTTTTGCTCTATTTATTTTATTTATAAATGAGTGAAAAAGGGTGTATTTTAATTAGTTATTTTCAAGATGAGTAAGAACAAAGTTGTAGATTTATTCGATTGGCTTGATTCTTCAGATTCATCTGATGAGAGCGAGTTATAATAAAAGGATTTGATGATCTTTGGCAAGCTGATTTAGTAGAAATGGGTTTATATGCTAAAGAGAATAAAGATTTTAAATATATATTAACTGTCATTGGTACTTTCTCCAAATATGCATTGGCGATCCCTATAACAACAAAAACTTCAGAGAACGTTACAGAAGCAATGCAAAATATTTTTGTAAATTCTAAAAGGCAACCTCAAAATTTACAAACCGACGTTGGAAAAGAATTTTTTAATAAAATATTTCAAAAATTAATGCATAAATATCAAATAAATCACTATTCAACATATAGCACATTAAAAGCATCTATATTAGAACGTTTTAATAGGACTGTGAAAGAAAAAATGTGGAAAGAATTTAGTTTTAACGGAAATTACAAATGGATTAATATAATTGATGAACTAGTCAAACAATATAACAATACTAAACATCGAACAATAAGAAAAATCTCTCAGATGTTAATAAACATAATGCTAATGATTTACTCAAAACTGTATACAATCATATTAAAACATCTCCGTCTGCTAAATTTAAAGTTGATGATCCAGTTCGAATAAGCAAATAAAATAAATATAAATTTTTGAAAAAGGTTATACACTCAATTGTACAACTGAAATATTTAAAATCAAGAAAGTTCAGATTACCAACCCTGTAACATATTTATTAGAAGATTATCAAGGTCAACCAATACAAGGAGGCTTCTATGAATATGAACTATTAAAAGCTAAACAAAAACATGTGTACTTGATTGAAAAAATTCTTAAAACTAAAGATGATAAAAGTTTTGTTAAGTGGTTAGGATTTTCTACTAATCTTACTTCATGGATAAATAAAAATGATGTATTATAAAAACAAGTTTTTGAATTTTTATTAATTTGTAATTACATAATATATTATGTTATTTTATTTTATTTGTAAAAATTATAAAGTTTCCATTTGATATGTTGACTTTTGTTTTATTGATCTCAAATCTAGAACTTTTTATTCAGATTTATAATCTGTATCCATAAGTGGAATTGATTCTACCTCTCCAGTACCTGATATTCTATTAATTTTTGCTATTTTCGTATTTTATTTGTAAATTAGCTGTTTAAATAGTTTTAACTAAACAATGGAGTTTGCAAGAACAATTATAACCTTTAATAAATTTTTTCTAGAAAATAAAAAACATTTTAGAAAGAAATATAGACGGGAAATGCTATATCATATCAAATTTTTGTGAATTATGCTGAGTCATTAATTTCACATCACATTAATTCAATTTAATTCGCTGAAAGAAGATCAAGATGATAAATGGACGGATTTATTTACTTTGAATTCAATTGAATTTCCAAAGAGATGCTTATTGCGATTAGCTAAAATTGTGATGACATTTCAAGAAAAAAATTGGAAATATCGAAAAAAACCAAAAATAAATAAATAAACTTTGCAGTATATATATTTTGTTTTTATTTTATATTAACAAAAGGAATCCCCTGATGTCATTTTCGGTTTGAAAATTTTCATCTATAATTTTGTTTAAAATTTGTTTTTCTTATGTTTTTTTATTATGGTATGTATGCATAAAAATATGTCTTTACATGATAACAATTTTTTATAAATATGTTAAATACAACAACAAGAAAAAAAAATCACCGTCTCCCCCACTGAACCGTTGACCACGACCAATATCTTAAAAACAACAACAATAAAAAAATATTTTTTTCTTTTCATGATAAGAATTTTTATTTTACAATTTTAAAAATTTTATAAGTACATTTTTCTAATTCTAGTTTTTTTTTGTTTTTTTTATTATGTTTTGTAATTCTAGTTTTTTTTGTTTTTTTTTATTATGTTTTGGAATTCTAGTTTTTTTTTTTATTATGTTTTGTAATTCTAGTTTTATTTTTTTTTTATTATGTCTTACCGACGGCATTTTTTTTTCTTCTCATACATGAACATTTTATGTTTTACCGACGGCAAATGCTCAAAGTGTCACAGAACTCTCATAATATAACTACTCATTAGAGAAACATCTAATCCACTGGAATTACCTATAGCATTGTAAGTAAACAAATTAAAAAGTTATTTGATACTTTCCTCTACCTATGAATATTTTTTTAGGTTTATTATATACTTTAGAGTGTCGAAGGAAGGATTCAAAATATTACTGGATGAATTGGAAGAAAACATTCCAGTAAATACCCGAGCATCAGTTTTTCCTTCCAAAGTTCGAAAAAGCTCTATATTTAAATGGTTATAACACAAGTTGTATAAGGTATTTCTTCAATTTGAAAACGCTAAACGATTACTGCTTTTATTAGGTTTGAAAATATATATACAATAAATATATACTTGTACCGTACGGTGTCTTAATTTACCGTTATGCGAAACTCAAATTCTTGATTTCTTCTCTCTTCCAAAGGGTTTAGGTTAGAAACTTGAAATTTTGAGATAATTTAGGTCTTTGAAAATAAGTATGAGTCATTTCAAAAAACATTTTTGTATCACCTCCCGTTTCGGAGCTGTATGGGGTCAAAAACTAAAAAAATCCTGATTTTTAAGCACCTGTAACTTGAACACATATACACATTTTTTTGAAGTATCTAATATACAAAAATTAAAGCTCCAACATTATATTTTTATCTCCATTACCAACTTTTCTTAATAATATAGGGTTATCTTAAAATTGACGAAAGTGTGACTTCATTTTTCTAAATTTTTTTAACAAATATTTTTAACAATTTTTTTGCATTTTTTTTTACCCGATAATTTGAAATGGTTAAGGATGATGCTTAGTACAAAAAAATTATAACGGTAATTATAATAATTAAAAATATAACGGTTGCTTGAAGAATTTATATTTATATGATATTAGTATACATACTTAAATAATGTCATGTTTATTTACATATCGTATATGTCATTGATGAATGAATGATATATAATACATTAGTATAAATAAATTATTATACGTTTGCCTCTTAGTATTAAATGGTACTATATCATATTTGGAAAAATTTTAGATTTATAATCGTTATGCGGAAGGTTAGAATATGCTTTTGAAGAATGTATAAACATATAGTTTGAATATATGTACACAGTTCGAGAAATTATAAAATTCACCCATATTATTTTAAAATAATAAAAAATAACAAAAATAATATTATAAGCAGAGTGACAGGCTATGAATCTACTAACGGTTCGTACGGGTATCTAAGAGTTGACAAAGGCAACTGCATTCTTCCTCGTTTTATTTAAACTTAAACTTAACTAAAAACTAAAAATAAAATACTTAATTCCTAAGAATTGATTAAAAGTGTTGTTTATCGTACAAGAATTTTGCGTGATAGAAAATGGCTATCGCTTCGTAGGAAAAGTCTTGCAGAAACACCACACACGATACTTTCCACATTTGATATCGCGTCAAATTAAAAATATCACTTTACCTTAGCGGATTGTAGAATAAGGGATTTAGTGGATTGTAGAATAAATCATCGCGTTAGTGATACTCTTCATATGATAAGTCTTCAAGAATATGGGTGTATATGTATAGCAATAGCATAGGTTGTATAGAAACATAAACAACAAAATAAAACAAAAAATATGTAGCTGGATGTGGATATCTAACATTACATAGCTCTATAAAAACAATATTGTATGTTATTACCGTTCATATATTTGAATATGATTCATATTCAAACTATATGTATAGCAATAGCATATATTGTATAGAAACATAAAATTCGAAAAAAAAAACAGCTGTGTCCAACACAGGACCGACAGCTTTACACGAAAAGCATACTGCAAAATTGCATAGATTTTTCACATAATAATTTATATCAAAGTAATATAACTCCTAATAATTTAACATCATTTTTTTTATTGAATAACAATAATAAGAAATGAAATCGTAAAAATATATGTATGTACATTCCTTCATACATCCATTTACATAATATGTATGTAGGTACATGATTTTTGTTTTCATTCAAAAATGTTAGAAGTACCAAATAATAAAAACTGTAAACAAATACAAAGCAACATAAGATTTATATTGAATCTGCTAACACAAATTTTATAGTTTGAATATTGCGTCATCAACAATAATAATAATAATCAAGAATAATATGCAGAGATATATTATATAAATTTTTAGATATAAAAAAACAAAAAAATTTGTTCACATAAGTTCATATGGCGTGTTATAATAATATGTATGAAATTTGGACTTAGAAAAAAAGTTAAATAAAAAAGTTGGATCAAAAAATGTGCTATGGCAAAGTTGTTGTTCTTTACTTATGTAACAACTTTTTCCTAATAATTTTTCTCATAATATTTTTCTGTTACGAAATATTTGTGAAAAACTTAAAGATTACACTAGTGATATTTATATCAAAATCTTAAATATGAAATTTCAAAAAATTCCGCTCATTCATTTAGGCTGTACACGTGTCCACAATCATACACACACTCACACACTCACACAACCATATATTGGTGCGCAATAGCTCGCTCACACATTTTATTTTGTATGGTTATTGGTATCAATTTTGATATATTGTATATGTTCTGTCGATTTTGATATATATAATGATATATTATATTATAAAAAAAATTTGTTTTTTTTTATTATTTTTTGGTTTTAGTTTTTAATTTAAATATGTATATTAAATACTTTTTTTCTACATTGATGGTTTTTACCCGTTTATCAAATGAGTGTGTATTTGAAATTCGATATTGTTTCGATATTTAGGTACAAAATACGGTTCAACATAGTATCCATTATTATGCCTGGAAATGCTATTAAAAGGCTATCTTAAAAATATAAAATTTCGGAAATGTTTCGTTCTAGAATACTACCGAAACTCTTCAGTAAGTAACTTGTCTTATTGCTTCACAGATTTTTTCTGAAATTTTCTAATAAGTAGTAAGACTTATTGAAGTTTAATGTAGTCGATTAGTGTTAAAAAATTTAAGTGCAAAAAGTTAAAAAATCCATAGTTCATAAAGAAAATCTAATTAATTATTGTAGCATCATATATTTCATATACTCGTAAATATCCGTTTTTTTTTTATAAATTAAAATCATAAACGATTTTATATTAATTCTGTGTTATTTTTTTTTTTTCTTTTTTTATTTTCTTCCTTTTTTATTTTAGTATAACAATCTTAATATAATAAAAGACAATCTCTTGCTGCTGCTGCTGCTGCTGCTATTCGCGCGCCCTTTTTTTTTAAATTTAGAGCACACACAATCACAATATTTTTTACTTAATACTAATAATACACAATATTTCCCAATAGGAAATGTAAGTAGTTCCGAACTAGTTTTAGAATTAGTTATATGTTAACCAGTAATCCATTACATTTCAGATGACCGTAATGTAAAATCAGCATTACATTTTACACACGATGTTCTACGTGGTAACCAATTGCTCCTTCCAGCATTAGTTACTGAACTAGTTGCAGATAATGAGTTAGATAATGAGTTTGATAAAAAAAAATATGGAAAAAACATATGCTTACTTATTATTGACTTTTATTTATTTATTTTACTTTTTTATTAATTATTATTAAAAGAACAATTATGTAATATTAAATGTTTTTTTTTTTAATTCATTATTTTTAACAGCTTTTTATTAACTTGGTTGGGTAAAGGATGGAATCTTAGAAGCCATTTTAAACACACTTCCCGTTGAGCTAGAGACTTGAAATTTTCTTCATTAGATCAGATCCCGATGACAATACATAATTTTAAAATAATAATATCGAAAAACATTAGAGAAATTAGCTTAATTTCAAAATTAAATTTTCATACAAAGATATAATACGATTTTTAACAGAATTATTACAGAACCAAAATACAACATTTTATCTAAATTGAAAGCGATGAATTTGAAAGATATTGATGTGTAAACAAATTAATGTGCCGCACTTGAGAACACAGTGTAAAATTTAATATGCATTTACTTAAAATTTAGTAAGCAAGTGTTAAATTTAAGTTTTTTTTTATCAAATCAATTGATTTTAGGGTATACATTTTTATTTATAAAAGCAATGTGTTTATTTATAATATTTATATAGATATGTGTTTTTCTTTTATTAATTATGATTAAAATAGGGCTTTTCTTTCGAAACTCTTAACATATTAAAATCGCATATTATGGCCCTAACATTAATATCTAAATTGGGAGCTGCTTTTAAATTAAGATCTATTAGGGAATGATGATCTGCACCACTAATGCCTTTTTCTGAAGTATAAAAACTAAGAATACATTTCCAATTATGTAAAAACATTAAACAACAAAAAGAATATATTAAAAATAAGAAATCCAGTCTTTTTTAAAAATAGTAAATAACAACAATATTTTTCTTTTCAATAACAATAATTATGAATTAATCATAAAATATATGTTATGTACATACATACATATGTATCTACATCGTCTAGAAAAAGCAAAATAATTTTTTTTAATTCAAAAACATTAGCATTTAGAAGTAAGCAATTTAATATATTCTCAATTACATACTTTTAAAACCAAATTTTGCCATATTGACATATTGAAATAAACTTTTTCAAAGAAATCGCGATTGTTACAATATAGTTTAGAAAATTACAGAAAAATTTGCTATTAAAAATTTATTTTCTACTTTTAGTTCAAAAAAGCTGTTTTTTTTTAAATTTTTTTTATTTATTTTATTTTATTCTTTTTAGTAACGAGAAATATAAGTATTAAATTGATATTTTTTTTTTCCTTGTTTAATTTTGAATTTTTACAGTTGCCCTTACAGTCTATAATTATATTATTACCTGTTATAATATAGAATATATTGAATTTTTTTATTATTAATTTATTGTGGCAAAATTTTTAAAAACCATACACAACCATATATTGGTGCGCAATAGCTCGCTCACACATTTTATTTTGTATGGCTATTGGTATCAATTTTGATATATTGTATATGTTCTGTCGATTTTGATATATATAATGATATATTATATTATAAAAAAAATTTGTTTTTTTTATTATTTTTTGGTTTTAGTTTTTAATTTAAATATGTATATTAAATACTTTTTTTCTACATTGATGGTTTTTACCCGTTTATCAAATGAGTGTGTATTTGAAATTCGATATTGTTTCGATATTTAGGTACAAAATACGGTTCAACATAGTATCCATTATTATGCCTGGAAATGCTATTAAAAGGCTATTTTAAAAATATAAAATTTCGGAAATGTTTCGTTCTAGAATACTACCGAAACTCTTCAGTAAGTAACTTGTCTTATTGCTTCACAGATTTTTTCTGAAATTTTCTTATAAGTAGTAAGACTTATTGAAGTTTAATGTAGTCGATTAGTGTTAAAAAATTTAAGTGCAAAAAGTTAAAAAATCCATAGTTCATAAAGAAAATCTAATTAATTATTGTAGCATCATATATTTCATATACTCGTAAATATCCGTTTTTTTTTTATAAATTAGAATCATAAACGATTTTATATTAATTCTGTGTTATTTTTTTTTTTTCTTTTTTTATTTTCTTCCTTTTTTATTTTAGTATAACAATCTTAATATAATAAAAGACAATCTCTTGCTGCTGCTGCTGCTGCTGCTATTCGCGCGCCCTTTTTTTTTAAATTTAGAGCACACACAATCACAATATTTTTTACTTAATACTAATAATACACAATATTTCCCAATAGGAAATGTAAGTAGTTCCGAACTAGTTTTAGAATTAGTTATATGTTAACCAGTAATCCATTACATTTCAGATGACCGTAATGTAAAATCAGCATTACATTTTACACACGATGTTCTACGTGGTAACCAATTGCTCCTTCCAGCATTAGTTACTGAACTAGTTTCAGATAATGAGTTAGATAATGAGTTTGATAAAAAAAAATATGGAAAAAACATATGCTTACTTATTATTGACTTTTATTTATTTATTTTACTTTTTTATTAATTATTATTAAAAGAACAATTATGTAATATTAAATTTTTTTTTTTTTAATTCATTATTTTTAACAGCTTTTTATTAACTTGGTTGGGTAAAGGATGGAATCTTAGAAGCCATTTTAAACACACTTCCCGTTGAGCTAGAGACTTGAAATTTTCTTCATTAGATCAGATCCCGATGACAATACATGATTTTAAAATAATAATATCGAAAAACATTAGAGAAATTAGCTTAATTTCAAAATTAAATTTTCATACAAAGATATAATACGATTTTTAACAGAATTATTACAGAACCAAAATACAACATTTTATCTAAATTGAAAGCGATGAATTTGAAAGATATTGATGTGTAAACAAATTAATGTGCCGCACTTGAGAACACAGTGTAAAATTTAATATGCATTTACTTAAAATTTAGTAAGCAAGTGTTAAATTTAAGTTTTTTTTCATCAAATCAATTGATTTTAGGGTATACATTTTTATTTATAAAAGCAATGTGTTTATTTATAATATTTATATAGATATGTGTTTTTCTTTTATTAATTATGATTAAAATAGGGCTTTTCTTTCGAAACTCTTAACATATTAAAATCGCATATTATGGCCCTAACATTAATATCTAAATTGGGAGCTGCTTTTAAATTAAGATCTATTAGGGAATGATGATCTGCACCACTAATGCCTTTTTCTGAAGTATAAAAACTAAGAATACATTTCCAATTATGTAAAAACATTAAACAACAAAAAGAATATATTAAAAATAAGAAATCCAGTCTTTTTTAAAAATAGTAAATAACAACAATATTTTTCTTTTCAATAACAATAATTATGAATTAATCATAAAATATATGTTATGTACATACATACATATATATGTACATCGTCTAGAAAAAGCAAAATAATTTTTTTTTAATTCAAAAACATTAGCATTTAGAAGTAAGCAATTTAATATATTCTCAATTACATACTTTTAAAACCAAATTTTGCCATATTGACATATTGAAATAAACTTTTTCAAAGAAATCTCGATTGTTACAATATAGTTTAGAAAATTACAGAAAAATTTGCTATTAAAAATTTATTTTCTACTTTTTAGTTCAAAAAAGCTGTTTTTTTTTAATTTTTTTTTATTTATTTTATTTTATTCTTTTTAGTAACGAGAAATATAAGTATTAAATTGATATTTTTTTTTCCTTGTTTAATTTTGAATTTTTACAGTTGGCCTTACAGTCTATAATTATATTATTACCTGTTATAATATAGAATATATTGAACTTTTTTATTATTAATTTATTGTGGCAAAATTTTTAAAAAATTAAGAAAACCGTTGCATAGCTAAATTCAAAATTTAAATAAAAATATTGCAATTTTATAATGCTCTTTATTTCCACATAAAATGCGACCCTTTAAAAACTTTGATTCATACACTGCCTTGTTTTTTCTTTCTTTTCACAACATAACATTTTAATATTTTTTTTTTATCTGTTATGTACGGAAATATCAAATGTATGTTTCTTTCTTTTAAAATCATAACATTTTAATAGTTCTTTTTTTCTATCTGTTATGTGGGTAAATATCAGATGTGCACAATATATACATAAGAAATAGACTTTAAAAATATTTAAAAACAATCAAAGTAACATTTTTTGTTCTCTTTTTTTTCTATTCGTTTTTATTTTTCTTCCAGTATTACATTTTTTTTTTTTTTGTTTTCTGTTATTTAGGTACGCTAAGTATTTCTTTTTTTTTTTTAAATGTTTAATTTATACATGCACTCTATTTAAAAAATAGAAATTATAACCTTAGAACATTCTGAATTTTTTTTTGTTCGTTAATATTTACCGTCCATTCATATGCATACATAAAATTTTTTTTGTTCGTTTATGTTTACCGTCCATTCATATAAATATAACTGTTGCCTAAAAAATAAATAAATAAATTAAACTATTTTACTTAAATCTTCAAAATTTAAAATTTTAATTATATTACTGCCTTCTTCTTTCTTAATAGAAACAAGTAAATGTAACAGTAAGTCTATGCAACCGACTTATTAATACCTCCTCCTTCGCTTTATTAAAAAGTTTACGTTTAAGTTTAAGTGGTGAGAGAGTCATTAATGTAAATTTTTTTGTTTTTAATCTCATTACCGTAAACAGCATCAGTATTAGATTTCATCAATTCTTTTTTTTTCTTTATTATTTTAAGTTTGGTATGGAGAGAATTAAATTTAACGTGAGCGATGCTAGATTTAAGCTGAGAATTTTGCTGAGAATTAACTGTTGAACTTGTTGTATCAAATGCGTTAGTTCTCTTGGTATTTTTTCTTTTTTAACATAACAATTTTCTATGTCGTCATCTCTGATATCAACACTTAACACATTATTAAAAAGAGAAATTATTTTCTCTTTTACATTAGAATTATTCACATCTTGTAATCCTAATATATCAACACAGTTTAATTTCTCTTTCTGATCCAATGAATTAAATTTATTCTCAAGAAGATCTATTTTTTGTGTTAGTGTTGAGTTATTGTTTTCAAGATGTTCAATTCTAACAATGACATCGGCAATCAGATTTTGAGTTTTGATGATTTTTTCATACACAGTATGCAGTGTTATTTCGCCATTATTATTAGAGATATTGTCGTTGAATTGTTGTATGGTATTGGTAGTACAATCACCACTAGATGAATTAATAGGTAAGCTGTCTTTAGCTAGCGATACTCTTTTTAAACAATTGTTTCATTTGTATAGTTTTTTACTCCGTTCTAAGTGTTCTAATTAAATTTTGTTCAAATTGGCGCAATTTGCGTGAATAAAATTTTTGCAAACTGAGCATTTAAGTTTTAAATCGGTTCTATTTATTTTAATTTTCCACAAACCGCAATCCATAATGTAAAAAAAAAAATAAAAATGCAATAGGAAAGAAATAACTTAAAAGTTTTTTATCATAAATTTCACTAATTCGGAATTTAGAAAACAATTTTGAGCGAGAGCTGAATATTATGTATGTGTACCCCAACAACACCAATATTGAACTTGAATTTATATACATATATTAAACAATGATATTCATTTTTTTTAGTATTTCAACAAATTATTGATAACTTTAGTATCCCAGAGTTTTAAGAAAACAATAAAAATTACCTAATATTACTTTCTTCATTTCAACCAACGCAATATTTTCTGCATTACTTTTCAAAAATGTAATCGTGCAAGGAACTAGTTTTTTTTATTGCGGTATGTAATCTAGTAGGTAATAAATTCGTAACCCATTACCTTTTTAAGTAATGTAATCTAAAATGAACCAGTTCTTAATTATTTTATAATTCTGTTTTGAACCGCAAAACTAATTTCAATTTATGACTTTTAATCGCTAAATTTTTACACCTTTTAGGGTTTTACTTATTAATTTTGGTTTGAATAAAATTTTTTTTTTTTTATTCAAATAATTTATCTGCATGCATTTCGGTATTTAATATAGGTATCATCTTCAGCATTTAAAATAATTGCGACTAATGGTGCATTTCAATTACAAAAACTTCTATTTATATCGAAAATTATTATTATAAAATTATTTAATTGTTACTAAGCGGGTATAAGAATTTTTTTCCTTTTAAATTTAACTAACAGTTAATTGTAAAATTTAAAGACAATTAAAATAATAAAAATAACAACAAACAAAAATAAAAATGAAATGCACAAATGCAAAATCAAAAATGAAAATTCTAAAATTGGCTAAATATTTTTTTTAAATTAACAAGTAAAACCCTAAAAGGTGGAAAATTTTAGCGATTAAAAGTCATATATAGTTCTTAATTGTCAAAATAAGACAATTTGATCGTTTATAAAATTATCCCGATAAGAATCATAAAATATAAAAATTTTCAATTTAAGGCATATGTATGTAGTAGTATTCTAAAAAAAATTTTTTTTTTTACATTAAAAATTAAAAAAAATTTAAACATTTTTACATCAATTAAATGTTTTTGCATCAATTTTATTTTTTCTGCACAAAATCCAGCTCATGTTCTCTCCAAATTGGACGAATTTTCAGATAGAACTCTCCAGATAGAACCTTTATTTTTAGTACAAGAGTGTGCTGTTATGTTTCTTTTTCTATAGAATTGGAAACTGACATTTGCAAGAATTTGAACCATGGATTCGTATATTGGAAGCTTCCGAACGAGCCCCAGAGCAAACGAGAATATCTCCAAAACCAACAAAGATAGAACCTTTAAATTTTTTACAATGATGTTCCTTCCCGTTCGATTTATGTCTCTGAAATTTAAGAGGATTTCATCCATGGGTGTGGATTTTGGAAGGTTCCGAACGAGCAATAGAGCAAATGAAATTATCTCCAAAATCAACAAAGATAGAACCTTTAAATTTTGTACAATGATGTTCCTTCCCGTTCGATTTATGTCTCTGAAATTTAAGAGGATTTGGTCCATGGGTGTGGATTTTGAAAGGTTCCGAACGAGCACTAGAGCAAATGAGATTATCTCCAAAACCAACTAAGATATAACCTTTAAATTTGGCAGAGTGGTGTTCTTTCATGTTTTATTTAAGTCTCTGAAATTTAAGAGGATTTGGTCCATGGGTTTGGATTTTAGAAGCTTCCGAACGAGCCCCAGAGCAAATGAGATTATCTCCAAAAACAACAAAGATATAACCTTTGAATTTGGCAGAATGGTGTTCTTTCATGTTTGATTTAGGTCTCTGAAATTTGAGATCATTTGGTCCATGGGTTCGGATTTTGGAAGCTTCCGAACGAGCCCCAGAGCAAACGAGATTATCTCCAAAATCAACAAAAATAGAACCTTTAAATTTTGTACAATGATGTTCCTTCCCGTTCGATTTATGTCTCTGAAATTTAAGAGGATTTGGTCCATGGGTGTGGATTTTGGAAGGTTCCGAACGAGCACCCGAGCAAATGAGATTATCTCCAAAACCAACTAAGATATAACCTTTAAATTTGGCAGAGTGGTGTTCTTTCATGTTTTATTTAAGTCTCTGAAATTTGAGAGGATTTGGTTTATGGTTTCCTATCTTGGAAGCTTCCGAACGAGCCCCATAGCAAACGAGTATATCTCCACAACCAACAAAGATAAAACTTTTATTTTTAGTACAAGAGTGTGCTGTTATGTTTCCTTTTCTATAAAATTGGAAACTGACATTTGAAAGAATATGAACCATGGAATCGTATTTTGGAAGCTTCCGAACGAGCCCCAGAGCAAACGAGATTATCTCCATAACCAACAAAGATAGAAACTTTAAATTTTTTACAATGATGTTCCTTCTCGTTTGATTTATGTCTCTGAAATTTAAGAGGATATGGTGCATGAATTTGGATTTGTGAAGCTTCCGAACGAGCACCAGAGGAAATGAGATTATCTCCAAAACAAACAAAGATATAACCTTTAAATTAGGCAGAATGGTGTTCCTTCATGATTTGCGTTTCTGAAATTTGTGAGGATTTGATCCATGGGTTCAAATCTTGGAAGCTTCCGGACGAGCCCCAGAGCAAACGAGTATATCTCCACAACCAACAAAGATAGAACTTTTATATTTAGTACAAAGGTGTTCTTTTTATGTTTCCTTTTCTGTAAAATTGGAAACTGACATTTGAAAGAATTTGAACCATGGGTTCGTATTTTGGAAACTTCCGGACGAGCACAAGAGCAACGAGCATATCTCCAAAACCAACAAAAGTAGAACCTTTAAATTTAGTACAATGGTGTTCTGGCATGTTTTCTTTATGTTCCTGAGATGGATTCGATGAATTGAAGTGGCAATTCGGGTACCTGACACACACCGCCCAAGAACTAACAATCTTCGACATTATTAAAGATAGAAACTTAAAATTTTTTAAAAAGGTTTCAAGCATATCCCAAGAGGATGCTTCTTTTACGTTCCTGAAATTCGAGTTTAATAAGACAGAAAAGGGAAGAAGTTCAAGCAGCTGCCAAAAAAACTTATGGATTTTTAATTTATTTCGAATTATTCAGGAGTAGGGTATTAATAAGTCGGTTGCATCGACTTACTGTTACATTTACTTGTTTTTTTTTTTAATTTCGTTATAACAATTATACAATTATAAAATTTACAATAATCTATTTATTTATAAGATTCACAATAACCTATGAATATAAGATAGGTACTTACTATCATTCATATACAAATAAATAGATTATTGTGAATTCAGTTCATTCACAACAATTTATTCATTTTGGACCTCGGTGGCCCAGTGGGTAAGAGCTGTAAATACCGAGGGAGTGTTGTTTCGAATCCCACACACGTCGTAAGAGTCGTTATTCCCGTAAGAGTCGTTATAATTAAATATTATTGAAACTCGTATATTGTAGTGTATATAACTCATTTTTCGGATGTCTAATTGGGTGTCTGTGTATAATTTTTATCGCTTTTTTGTGTAATATATCAATGGTATTTAAATTATATAGCGAAGTTCTTGCCCAAATTGGGTTTAAATAACACAGATTTGTATGAACATATGAACAATAGATTATATACAAAGTGTTACAGTTTAAGTATTTACGTAGTCTGCGTAAAAAGAAAATATAAGGACTTATTTTTTTATTAATATGATCAATATGAATACCCCATTTGAGGTTACAATCTAGAATCAATCCTAAGATGTTAAAGGTTTCAACTATTCCTATCGAATACTGTTAAAAGAGAACCTAATATTTGAGATATTTTTATTTTTGACTAACATCAGTTTTGTTTTTTCTATATTCAATTTTAAACGATGCTTAGTAAGCCACTGCTCGATAATAACAAGATCAGTTTTTATTGAGTCTTTTAGCGTGTCTTCATTTTTCTCTGAATATTTTATTACCGCATCAACGCAGTTGTACTTTACCTTTGCATTGTTAAGTTAAAGTTTAAATTGGTAATATCATCAATATATATTTTGAAAAGATTGGGTCCAAGTATCGAACTTTGAGGGACACCTTTAAAGACCTTTTTTGAACCGCTTATAGTATTATTAATTTTAATTTTTTGGCTTCTATCATACAAAAAGGATTTAAAAAATGTTAACTGATTTGAATTAAAAGAGAATTTTGATAACTTATGTATAAGAATATCATAGTCAACACAGTCAAATGCTTTTTGTTAGTCGAGGAAAACGCAACCAACATATTTTTTGTCATCTATATTTTTTGTTATATTTTTTGTGAGTCAAATTTAAGCAGTCAGCTGTAGTATTTGATTGTTGCTCAAACCCATCAAACGTCACTTAATACCTTATTATTTATCATGAAAACATTCAATCTATTCTTTATAATAGTTTCAAAAATTTTTGAAAACGCACTTAAAACAGATATTGGTCTATAATTTGATATATTTGTCTTATTTCCATTTTTATGTATAGGCGTAACTATAGCTGTTTCAGAGTTTGTGGAAATATTGAGTTTGGTATGAAGAATTTATGCTGCCGCCAACTTTAATTTATTAATAGCATCATTGACTTTTTCGAGATTTGTGGTTGTTAAATCAAATGGGACAGAGATGTTGCGTGAAAATTGATACAAATATCCCAAGTCTAAGTTTTTATTTGTAATTTGAAGATTTTCTGTAACATTAACAAAGTATTCATTCATTTGATTGGCTATTTCAACTTCATTACTGATGTCTTTATTATTGTCTTCTTTAAGCGTTTCAATACTTTTTTTTAGATATATTAGGACTTTTATTAAACATAATATTTTTACATACATTCCAAAGCTTTTGAGAATTAGTAGGATCTTGACAGATTAGGTTAGAGCAGTAATTTTGTTTAGCTTGGTTCACTAATTTTTTGACTTTTTCTTTATAAAACTCATACAACTCAATAAACTGTTGATTGTCTGGATATTTTTTTTGTATATCTGAAAAAAGAGTCCCTTATTCTCCTTATTCCCTTTGTATTCTTTTTTATTAAATCACTTAATGTGTTGACTAACTCATCGAACCTATTTAAATTATTAAGGTTGCGCCAAAATATGTCGTTATCTATATTTTCATAATTTAAAATGGTTTTAAATGACGTACCGTTCTCTGGAATTGGAGTTCTATCTACACATATGAATAACAACTGGTGATCAGGGAGAGAAATATTGAGAATATTAAAAAATAATTTATTTTTGAGTATATCAGTAATGAAATGGTCAATGATGGTGCCTGAATTATTACCAAATCTCGTCAAATATATTTAATATTGGGTTACAGATTATGTAACCATTGCTAAGTAAAATATTTTTAAAAGTTTCTACTTCCGTACTACCGCTGTTTAATAAGTTAATATTAAAGTCGCCATATATGAGTGAGTTTTTATATTTTGTTGTTAAGATATCTAATTTCTGAATAAATTTACTATATATTGTAGAATGAGATTTATATATTCCCAAAATGTAAGTGTTATGTTTTGGTAACTTAATGAATAAGAAATTTGAGTTTTCAAAGTCTTCTTCAAATATAAAAGTGCTATTAATTTGCTCACTCACATAGATAGCTACACCCCATACGCAGTAGCGGGATTTTAAAAAAAATTTTAAAGCGGGGGTAAAAAAAAGTTTTCCGATTTTTTTAACCAAATTTTCGTCAAGATTATTATATATATCGGACACTTGTATGAGGCAATTAAAACTTTTAAATCTTCGAGTTTATAACGTAAACTCCTTAAATTTAAATACAATATATCAAAATTATGGTTATATATGGATTTATCTAAAAGGTTGTCCTCCTCTGTAAAGTAAGAAATTATTAAATTTTCTTCAATATCAGCTGATTACATTATTCAACACAGAAAAAAAACACCAGGCTGCAATTGAATAGTTGGAAAAAGGTAAGTATAAAGCTTTTCCATTTTTGCAAAAAGCTTTTTCTAATTAAATATTAAATTAAAATATTTTTGACAGATGCAAGGCTTGACACGGTAAATACACAACATAATTGCATATTAAGAAAAAAAACAGTTTTTGTTATTTTGAAAAATTTAACAATTAAATTAAAAATTAAAAAAAATATAAAAAATATTGTGAATTTTAAAACTGTGAATGAAATTGTGAATGAAATCTGAATTTAGTATTTTTGACAGATGTAAAATTTGATCTGATAGTTTAAACATACAATTTGTGTTGTGTTTTTATATTTAAGTAACTTATTATATACATAGTTTAAAGTTAAAATTAATTAAATTATTGTTTAAAATTAGTTTTGTTTTTTTTATA
Source organism: Poecilobothrus nobilitatus (assembly GCA_947095535.1). Taxonomy (NCBI): domain Eukaryota; kingdom Metazoa; phylum Arthropoda; class Insecta; order Diptera; family Dolichopodidae; genus Poecilobothrus; species Poecilobothrus nobilitatus. Next base: position 219,698,718 of record OX352772.1, read on the forward strand.
TTGTAAATAAATAATGAAGTGTAATAAATAACAATTAAATTAATTATAATGTTTGAATATTCTAAATTAAATATAATATTATAAAATAGCTTAGTAAAATGTAAATAAATTTGTTTGTGATTGTTAAATATTATATATATGTATGTTATGTAATGTATATAATTTTATGCTTTTAAATATAGCAAAAAAATGTAAAACTTTGTAATAATCAAAATGAATAAAATTAATTGAAATAAAGTTTTTTATGTATGTAATAATATGTGAAGTTAATTTAACTAAAATTATTAAAAAATTTAATAGAAAAAAGTTTGAAATTGTTGGTTAGAATAATTATTATTGAAGTATGTATTATATGTAGATACTTGTTTGGATCTGTAAACAATTATTATAAAATAAAATAAACATTTTTTTTAATATATTTTGCATTTTGGAATAATTATTAATTATGAATTTCAAAAATATATGTAATAAATAATATATTTTGTAATAAGTAATAAATTTTTGATAAATAGGAATAAATAAATATTTTGTGTTTTTAAATAATTAGATATTCATCAAGAATTTTAAAAG
>OX352772.1:219699487-219704487 GCA_947095535.1 Poecilobothrus nobilitatus
TTCTATAATAACAATAGCATAGGTAAAATTATAATAAATAATAAAGAAAAATTAGATAAATTAAAAAATTTAGGTGTATATGAAATTAAATGTGATACATGTGACAGTATCTATATAGGACAAACAGGTAGAAATTTCGCAATTCGTTATTCGGAACACATTAGGGAACTTAATAAAGTCAATTCCAAGTCCAATTTTGCCAATCACTTAATGGAAAAAAACCATTCTAGCAATACAAATAACCAGCAATATAAAATATTAATAAAAAAGGTAAAAAGTTGGATTTATTGGAATCTCTAGAAATTAAAAAAGCTATAAAACAAAATAAATCTATTTTGAACGAACAATTAGAATTGCAAAATTCACCTATGTTAAATATTTGTTTAGAATTGTAATTAATTAGTAGGTACCTATAAATGTAATGTTAAAAAATAGGAAAATTATTCATGTTTAGTATTAAATTGTATTCGCCCTGATGATGGCAGTGATGCCGAAATATATATAACAAAACCATTACTAAGTTATGTACTAGAATAGTTTTTGATTTCACTATTGTTTGAGTTTAATAAATTCATGTTCATATCTCCCAAAATGATGGAGTTTCTATATTTATTTGTTATAACATTTAATTTTTCAAGAAAATGGCAACGTGGGTATTGTGAGACCTATAAGTCCTGAATATATTAATATTATGTTTTGTTATGTTAATACCTACTATATTAGATTCTTCAAATTCCTCTTCAAAAATTAAGGTACTATATAATTTTTTACTCACATAAATTGCAACACCTCCATAAGAATCTTTCCTATTAGAGAAATATACATTGTAAGTTGGTAAGTTAAAAAACTTATTTTCTGACTGACTTAACCATATTTCTGATAGAACTATAACATGGATATCATATTCATATGAATTTATAAGTAATTCTAAATCATTCCATTTATTACGAAGATTTTGCACATTTAGGTACAATATATTAAAATTGTTTCGATATTCATTATTATTTAAATCGTTGCCTACTAACAAATCTGTAAATTAACTAATAAATCTGTGTCTATGTTTATTTCATCAGCTGTTTCCATTTTTACTTAAAATTTTTATATTTGCGGTAAATTATTTAATATATGATTAATGAAAGCATGAAAGTATGTAAGATATTAAAATTTTTATATATGAATATGATAAGCAAATATTTGAGTATGTAGGTGTGTAATGGATTATTATTATTATTCTAATTATTATTATTATTATTATTATTATTTTTATTATTATTATTATTATTATTTATATTATCATTGTTGTTATTGTTATTATAATTATTGTTGATATTATTATTATTATTATTATTATCATTGTTATTATTGTTGTTATAATTATTGTTGTTATTAATATTATTATTGTTATTATTATTATTATTATTATTATTATTATTATTATTATTATTATTATCATTATTGTTATCATTATTATTATTATTTTTATTATTACTATTATTATTATTATTATTATTATCATTATTGTTATTATTATTATTATTAGTTTTATTATTATTATTATTGTTGTTATTATTATTATTATTATAATTATTATTAATACTGTTATTATTATTAATATTATTATTATTATTAATAATGTTATTATTATTATAATTATTATTATTATTATCATTATTATTATTATGATTAATATGTTTATTATTATTATTATTATTATCATTATTATTATTATTATTATTATTATTATTATTATTATTATAATTATTATTATTATTACAATTTTAATTATTATTATTATTACTATTATTATTGTTATTACTTTTATTATTATTATTATTATTATAATTATTATTATTATTACTATTGTTATTATTATTATTGTTATTATTATTATTATTATTATTATTATTATTATTATTATTATTATTATTATTATTATTGTTATTATTATTATTATTATTGTTATTATTATTATTATTATCATTATTATTTTTATTATTATTATTATTATTATTATTATTATTATTATTATTATTATTGTTATTATTATTATTATTATTATTATAATTATTATTATTATTATTGTTATTATTATTATTATTATTATTATTATTATTATTATTATTATTATTATTATTATTATTATTATTATTATTATTATTATTATTATTATTATTATTATTATTATTATTATTATTATTATTATAATTGTTATTATTATAATTATTATTATTAGTATTATTATTGTTATAATTATTATTATTATTATATTATTATTATTATTATTATTATTATTAATATATTATTATTGTTATTATTATTATAATTATTATTATTAGTATTATTATTATTATTATTATTTTCATCATTATTATTATTGTTATTATATTATTATTATTATTATGATATTATTATTATTTTAATTATTGTTATTATTATAATTATTATTATTAGTATTATTATTATTATTTATTTTTTTTTTCTTTATTTATTTAATTCAATAATAGTTTTAAAAAAAAATATAATTTTCGTGTGTATTACAATTTATTTTGTAACATACTAGCCGACATATTTATGGATCATTTAGTGAAGAAAATGTTTAGAAGAAGCTGCCCATATACAGAATAAATAGGTTTTTACTATCGTTATGTGGAAGATATTTTATGCTTACGGAAAGGGGATGAAGAGAACCTGAACAACTTTTTAATATGGATTAATAGTATTAATAAAAATATACAATTCACATCAGAAATAAATTGTAAAATAAACTTTTTAGATTTAAAAATAATTCGTAAGAATAGTAGATTAAGTTTTGAAATATGTAGGAAAATCACTTATTCAGATATAATCATACCTAAAAATTCTAAAAATCCAACAAATTTAAAATTATCAGTATTTCATTCCATGATTAATAGATTAATTAATATTCCATTAGATGAATTAGCTTATAAAAAAGAACTTCACACAATAATAAATATAGCTTTAGGAAATGGGTATAAAGAAAAAAAAAAAACCTATAAATTACTTGACAATAAAACCAAAAAACTAATAAACAATGAAATATACCCTCCAATTTACATAAAATATTACAGCAAAAAGTATGTGAAAATAAAATATATAGGTTCTATTTCTAATAAAATCGTTAATATAATAGAAAAAGAAACGGATTTAAAGGTAGCTTTCTATAATAACAATAGCATAGGTAAAATTATAATAAATAATAAAGAAAAATTAGATAAATTAAAAAATTTAGGTGTATATGAAATTAAATGTGATACATGTGACAGTATCTATATAGGACAAACAGGTAGAAATTTCGCAATTCGTTATTCGGAACACATTAGGGAACTTAATAAAGTCAATTCCAAGTCCAATTTTGCCAATCACTTAATGGAAAAAAACCATTCTAGCAATACAAATAACCAGCAATATAAAATATTAATAAAAAAGGTAAAAAGTTGGATTTATTGGAATCTCTAGAAATTAAAAAAGCTATAAAACAAAATAAATCTATTTTGAACGAACAATTAGAATTGCAAAATTCACCTATGTTAAATATTTGTTTAGAATTGTAATTAATTAGTAGGTACCTATAAATGTAATGTTAAAAAATAGGAAAATTATTCATGTTTAGTATTAAATTGTATTCGCCCTGATGATGGCAGTGATGCCGAAATATATATAACAAAACCATTACTAAGTTATGTACTAGAATAGTTTTTGATTTCACTATTGTTTGAGTTTAATAAATTCATGTTCATATCTCCCAAAATGATGGAGTTTCTATATTTATTTGTTATAACATTTAATTTTTCAAGAAAAATGGCAACGTGGGTATTGTGAGACCTATAAGTCCTGAATATATTAATATTATGTTTTGTTATGTTAATACCTACTATATTAGATTCTTTAAATTCCTCTTCAAAAATTAAGGTACTATATAATTTTTTACTCACATAAATTGCAACACCTCCATAAGAATCTTTCCTATTAGAGAAATATACATTGTAAGTTGGTAAGTTAAAAAACTTATTTTCTGACTGACTTAACCATATTTCTGATAGAACTATAACATGGATATCATATTCATATGAATTTATAAGTAATTCTAAATCATTCCATTTATTACGAAGATTTTGCACATTTAGGTACAATATATTAAAATTGTTTCGATATTCATTATTATTTAAATCGTTGCCTACTAACAAATCTGTAAATTAACTAATAGCTGTTTCCATTTTTACTTAAAATTTTTATATTTGCGGTAAATTATTTAATATATGATTAATGAAAGCATGAAAGTATGTAAGATATTAAAATTTTTATATATGAATATGATAAGCAAATATTTGAGTATGTAGGTGTGTAATGGATTATTTATTTCATATAATAAAGAAATCAGAACAATATAATATAATAGTATGTACAAACAAATGAGTATGTAGGTATATAATTGATTATTTTTTTCAAATAATAATGAAATCAAAACAATATAAAATAAAATTATATGCGATTGAAGATTAATATAATAGAATGAAAATAATGTAGGAAAAGTGTAGGAATTCTCAGTAAATTTAAAAATTTTAATTAGTGTCATAATTAATGTCAAAAAGTATAGTTAAAAAAAAAATTATTATATTTATTAAAAATAGATTAGAAAAAAAATTAAAAATATTAAAAATATTAGAATATTGTAAAAATAATAATTTAACAAGTAAATATAACAGTAAGTCGATGCAACCGACTTATTAATACCCTACACCTGAATAATTCGAATTAAATTAAAAATCCATAAGTTTTTTTGGCAGCTGCTTGAACTTCTTCCCTTTTCTGTTTTATTCAACACGAATTTCAGGAACGTAAAAGAAGCATCCTCTTGGGATATGCTTGAAACCTTTGTAAAAAATTTTAAGTTTCTATCTTTATTAATTTCGAAAATTGTTAGTCCTTGGGAGGTGTGTGTCAGGTACCCGAATTGCCACTCCAATTCATCGAATCCATCT